>CAJVPZ010000845.1:0-16682 GCA_910592135.1 Racocetra fulgida | reverse complement strand
GGTAAAATAGGATGGGTTAAACCCATCCTATTTTACCCGAAGCAAGAAAAACTTCAATTATCTCAGGATCCCATGATCTGATTTCGACAATTTTAGGCTCGCTAGAATTTTCTCACTGAGACATTCATTTTAGTGGTAAAATCATCCCAAACGGATCAGTGAATAAAAAGTTATTCACTGTCAAATATTTTACTATTTTTAGTAGTAATTACGCAAATCCACCCATATGGTTATTATGATATGTGACATCTACAATTGTGATTGGTTATTTGAACATCATTTTATTAATAATTCAATTTACTTCTGATAATTAGCAAAAATTCCATTTTATTATTTTATTCCATTTTATTCTTAATAGAAGTATTCACCGTCCCTGATTCTTGAACGCACACACTTATTTAAAAATTTGACTATTTCGGATCAGACCGACATGGATTCCGAACACGTGCGAAAAAAGAAAAAAGTAAAACCCCCAAAAACTAGTGTTTAAATCGACTTGGGCACTAATTAAAAATGTCGGGAACAAAATTTTACATATAATGAACAACGATATATTGTTATAGCATCTAATGTTAACGCCCTAACCCTAAACTTCTATATTTACGCCCTGAGTTTATTTACAAAAGTTGTTTCCTTTTTGGTTTGTGTTACTCGCGCAAATAAGTAAACGGATTCTAGTACCGAAATACCATCCGGTCACGGTTTTTCAAAAAAAAAAAATCGTGACAATGGACTCTTATCACGATCTACAAAATATGGATTATCACGATCTACATAATTATGTGATTTACGGATTGCCAAGAAATCCATCCGTGACAATGATTATCAGCCTGGACAGGAGGTTATAAATTATTTGCATAATTGTTTAGTATACATGTTTATTATAATTTTTTATAATATCCTTAGTTACATCCACGTACGCTCACACTTCTATATGCGTTAGTTTTCTCTTGTTTTCTTTCCTTTTTTTTAAGCAAAACAATAGATCTGTATACCGCTTAAACGTCTTATGCAAACAAATCCAGTGAGCACATGAATTTACACACAATAAATTTGGGTGTCCTTATCATTATAAACAAATTCATATATAGTGCTCGACAAAGTAAAAATTAGATATTCAAGTACTTGATTGTTAAGCAGCTAATGGTAATGTAAATCAGATCTTAAATCTTTTAGTTAATCTAACGAATTGTTGCATAACGTATGTTATGCAAGAATTACCAGCGATTCGTTAGATTTATTAAAATATTTAAAATTTGATTTGCACTACTGTACTATTAGATGCTTAACTTGATTATCAAGTTTCTACTTGATTTTGTCGAGCACTATTCATATTAGCTAGCAATTGTGATTAGTTGGAGTTAAAAAATTAATATAAATTTATATACCACAAATTAAGTAAAATTGCTTACATAAATACTATACATAAGATTAAGTAAAATTGCTTACATAAATACTATACATAAGTTTAGATCGCAGATAAACTAGCTTACGCTCTTATTCTTGCATGTAATTTTTATTTTTGTTCTGCACAAATTCCCGTATACTCCTTGTAGTATTACTACAAAAATACTAATAAAAAAGATACGAGCACGAACTCACCTTAATAACAAAAAAGTAATAATAATAACTACTACTGTACTATATATGTAACCGAAGCTATGCCATAAAAGCCGAAATAATTGAAAAAGTTCAAATTTACAGTTTCGAATAAGTTGAAATAGTTTCAACCACATATATAATAACTACGAATTTGGATCATTTATCAAGATCTTTTAATAACTTGAGACTTTAAACAGGCTAGAACGAATCCAGTGATTATCGCAAGATCTATATCAAGATTACGGAGTATTTTATTCTATCCAATCGGACGCATGGATTTTTACACTCTTAAGATTTTCGTTAATCATATACAATTATTCATTCAACTTAAAAACTAAACTACATTTTGGTTAAATTAAAATGCTACTTTGCATTATATTATCATGAATTAATATGAATTTCTGATTTCGTTATCCAATTTCTTATCCTAGAATATCCGATATCTTAAATAAATAGTTTCGTAACGTTGTCACACCAAACCAAGCCTGATTTAGAAGTTTGTTGACAAAGGTACAAACTTAAAATTTCATAATGCAGGTAAAATTGAATATACATAAAAAATATTAAAAAACTTTATTCCAAAAAATCGATATAGATGAATTGATCATATTTTCTGGAATTGGGTATATTTCATTATCCCCCAAACGGTAACCGAACAGATAATTATTATATGCTATTTCCGGTAATTGTGCCTGAATCCGGTACCCGCCTGAAGTGCACCTGACTGAAGTGCCTGAAGTTGCACCTGACCCTAATTAGATCATCCTGCATTAGCATTTTTAGGTAGCGTTCCCACAAAAAATTGTTCATCCCTGTAATTTTTTTTTTTACCAAGAATAAAACTGTATTTAGTTTGATTTTTAATTGACCGCAGAAGGTGGTTTCTTAATTAAAATTTCGAGCTATTTCTGTTTTTTTTTTATCGATCGTTTACGTTACACCTGATCTTGGAGAGCTAGCGCTAGGGCGTCCGGGTGTAACTTCAGGGATACAAATACAAAAGGGGAAATTAGCCAATCGGAGACCGTAAAATGCGATTTTCCCGGACTAGCCAAACTCGTGTGCAATACAAGAAAACGAGTGTTTAAACCTGCCTTGATGCACTAATTAAAATGATTGGAATGAATAGTTAAATTTATAAAAGCAAAATTTCATTACAGTAATTTAATAATAATTTTGCCATTGATATAAAATATACTGTTTGGTGTAATGTCTTATTGTACGTACACGTACTGTAGGTACGTAGTTTAAATAACTTGTGCGCATGTTACACGATACTATCGGCCTTAAAAAAATACAAAATTATTAATTATACAAAAATATCATTAATTTCGATTTTTAGCTTTATAATAACTAAATTAATTTAATTATCATTAATTTCGATTTTTAGCTTTATAATAACTAAATTAATTTAATTAAGTTTGCAGCGCTAAGAATGAAGTTCTATAGCATCTAACTTTAACGTTCTAACCCTAATTTTTAATTTCACGAACTTAGTTTCTTTTTACGTTGAATTTCCTTTTTGGGTTTGTATCACTCGCACAAGTATTTCCTAGTGCCCAACTTCAGACGATAATTACAAATTTAAGTCTGAATTTAACGGTATGTACATTAGTATTTTCCGAATTTTGCACTTATGAAACGAGGAATTTTTAATTGTTTGAAGATCGCTTACACATGTACATACTGATTAAACATTTATCCATGTCTCAAAATGTAAATAATATAAAATTTCACAGTCACACAATGTGACTTGTTTAGTTAAACAAAGTCTCTTTGCTTGTTTTTTTTTTTTTTTTGATGTGCAAGAAGATTCTATTTTGAAAAAAAAACATTTACACGTGAAAATATTTAATCTTGACGTTAATAGATTGATTTTTAAATAAACAGATTAAATCTTGATAAATCAACTTTCTACCATTGTATAGTGACATCATAGAGATATTATACCTCAACGTCAAAAAAGTCAAAAAAAGTACGCATGCATTCCCACACTTGGTTGTGTATTTTTTCTTTTTGGAGTTCAATATGCGAAGTGCAGCTAACAATCGTCATTATTCTGGTAAAATTTAATCAAATTAAGTCATATAACTCAAGACTTGTCTAAATAAACAGTAAATTCAGTAAAATCTTGATCTAATTTGGACACTTCATTTAAATTATCCTTGCTTTTCCAACATTGCACAAAAGATTGAATAACACAGTATAGGTCAGAATTATGCTAATTGTAATAGAACACATATCCAATAAACTTTACTTTTCATCAGCTACAATAAATCATCACAGTCAATTATCGATATTACAAAAATATAAACTAGGCTATAGTTCCGTCACATAACATATTTTACATATATACATATAATGGAATGTACTTTATAAACCTTAAACTTCGTTATAGGTTTACTCCTGATCAAAAATTTTTAAGTGTCATTAATAACTCGGAGCCACAGAATACGCTCCGATTAGTCACTATTCGATGTATTGTCAGTTATATCAAATTCGTTATATGGATTAGTAACAATAAATTTTGTAAACAGGTTGGCCAAAATATCCGATATATTAAAATGGATTTTTACCATTGAAGTCATTGTAACTATTTTAATTTATCTATAAAAATTTTGTATTCAAATTTGATCTGTTACATGGAACATAAAAACAATCATTCTTTAAGTAACTTGTACATGTGCCATGTTTTGTCGATCATAATCGACAAAATCAAGAAAAAAAAGTTCTACGTATATATCTCAAAATTTCGCCTATGAAACAGCTTTCGTGCTCTAATAAAAAGTATTTCTCTCATATAAACCTTGCTTTAAGGCCTCATTTAACCATAGCCTAAATCACTTTAATCTCAAATTAGCTTAGTGCTGGCAAATGTCGATCAATATAGCCGAATGATCGACAAAACCTGCATATATTTATTGTTTGACCGGCTCATTGTATAAATATTTACTGCTCTGATCATTGTGTGTTAAGTAGAAGAACCTTAAAGTTCGTACTGTATATATGCACGTACAATTGTACTATTTGTCAGGTTACTCTATAAAAAAATTTTGTCCAAATTTTGTTTAAAAGTTATTCTGATTTTGTTCAACAAATTGTTCGGAATGGAGTCGATTTTCCTAACATATCGAATATTGTACTGATTTTGTACAATGTTTATACCTAATGCTGTCAACCCAAAAATTTCGTTTTTTACATCATAGTACAAAGATTGTACAATATCATACTAGCATTCGGAAAATCGACTCCATCCCGAACATTTTTTCGGACAATACCTACAATAACTGAACAAACTTTTTTTATAAGGTTTTGCGGATCTAAAAAAAACTTTTTTTGTAGTATTTAAGCTGTTAAAATGCGCATATATTCATTGTTTCTCATTCAATTGTAATATAGTGCCGAGATGTGCGTTAACTTTTAGTATATAGTACGTACGAAAATTGATTACTATTATTTTAACTTTTCAATTTCAAATTGGATACATTTTTAATCTATTTTCTAATAAACTACAACCATAGATTACACAACGCCATAAACGTGTGATAAACTACAACCATAGATTACACAACGCCATAGACGTGTGATAAACTACAACCATAGATTACACAACGCCATAGACGTGTGTGCTATTGCGATGTAACACAAGACATATACGGAATAGATCGAAGATAAGCCCGACATGCAAAAATAAGAAAGTGAATGCCTTAATTGCAGGTATTACAAAGATCAGTATGGTATGATTTTATTAAACTGTACTGTACTGTTTTGCTTAATTGTCACAACCCTAAAATTTAGGCTTGGCTCTGCCCGGAATTATGTTTAATACCGGCCAGGTTTTTATAGGGCGTGACAATTAAACAAAACAGTATAGTATGGTTTGATAAAATCACATCTATACCATAATAATCCGGTCAGTTGTATCATACTGACCTTCTGTAATCACTTTAATTGCTCTCGAGACGCTAACTAAAAGTAATCGGAAACGCATTTTTGCTTATATTAATTATTTTTCTTTAATTATCGTCTACATTAACCACTAACCATAAATCTTTAACTTCACATATTTTTATTTTTATAATTTCTTTTTTTGCGTAAATGAGTAAATCTTGCTTAATAACGAAATAATTTGCAAAATATTTTCGTGTGGTGTATTTTTATAATGCCATAATTAGAAATGTCATACTTTATATAATAAGATGTGCAACATACTCAAGCCAAAAGATGCAGCATACAAAAAAAGAAATATTTAATAGTGCAACTTTAACTTGCCAAGAAAAGATAATGACAACAATCTTATGCGTAGGCAAAAAAAATAAATAATGAACCTAAAACAATTTATTGACTATTTCACACATAACTTATGAGGAGATTTGTGAGGTGTTCTGTATCAATGGTCTTTCTATTTTTCCATTGACGGTATATAAGGTTATGTTTTTGTTTGAATAACATATTCCAAAAATAACCCAAATAAATTACGGAACCCGTCCGTCAAAATGCGCAATACTGCGTTAAAAATTCATCCGCACCAAGTTTATCATTACGTAAATGATCTTGCTAAAATTGGCTTAATGACCATAATTTTCGTAATATGCAGTCAATTAATACATTTTAATGAATAATTTAGTTTTTTAAGATTATCTATTTCATTTATTTCTCGGAGTCAATTCCTATAAAATCCGTTAAATTAATTTAAAGAACTTATATAAAATGCGTTTCACTCCAAAGATGCTAAATAAATGCAGTACATTATCAGAGCGATTAATGTAATAAGATAATTTGTTTTTATAAATCAACCGTTACCTGCCTTTTTTTTTTTTCTTCACTTTGAAAAATTATTTAGTATCTTTTTTTTAAATATTTTCACCATGACTGTAAAATTTTTTGTATTATTTGTATTCATAATATTACCACTTTGTGTGTTTGTAAATACTACCCCTATCTCTAATCCAGGACACTTAAAAATCCGTCTAAAAAGAGTTCATACATCTAAGATAGATCCTGGTTTATTATCATTATTAAAACGTGATCCTCAAGGAAAAGAATATTTAAATAATGTGAATGATATACGTTATACAGGCTCAATAATTATTGGTGGTCAAAATCTTACCATAATGATTGATAGTGGTTCTTCCGACCTTTGGGTTCCGAGTGTGTTCTGTTCCACCCCTGCATGCACGAGTGGTACTCGTTATGATCCTGCAAAATCCACTACATATCAAACACTTCCTGCTCCAAATAATTTCACTCTTAATTTTGGTGATGGCGCTCAGGTTGATGGTTTTAAAGCTACTGAAACTGTCACGATTGGTGGTCTTTCTGTCACACAGCAAACTTTTGGTGTGCTAACAACATTTACTTCTAATCAATATAGAGGTGGCGGGATTATGGGTATTAATTTTAGGCAGAGTACTCGATTTAATGCTCCCGGTGTAATACAAACAATGAAAACGCAAAAAGTAATAAATAAAGCTTTGGTGGGATTTCATTTTAGCGCACCTAAAGTAAATGCTAATGATGTAAGTTATATAACATTTGGTGACGTTCCTAATGAATACGCAAATAGTATTTCATATAATAAAGTAGTAGAAAATAGATCATGGATAATTTCAATGAGTGATGTTCAAGTTGATGGAAATTCTCTTGGAATTAAGTCAAATGTTTTAATTGATACTGGTAGGAATATTTGTTCTTCATGCCGTGTATAATCAATTTTTTAAAAAATTTTAAATTAGTTTATCTTACTTTTTTTTCTTTTAAAATAGGTTCCACCCTTAATTATGGCTTATCTAGTCAAGTTAACACCCTTCATCAAAAAATTAGTGGTTCAAATTTTTCTAATGATCTGTGGTGGATTCCTTGTAACACTAAATCTGTAGTATCCGTAGTATTTAATGGTGTACCTTATGAAATTAATCCCCTTCAATTGATAACAATAAAAAATAATTCAACTGGACTATGTAGATCGGGTATACAAATACAACCAAATACGAATGCTAGCTTTTGGACTCTTGGTGATGTGTTTTTATCAAACGTTTTTACTGCATTTGATTTTGATAACCTAAGAATTGGTTTCGCTACATCCCCAAATGGAACTGGGGTAAGCTAATCTTTATAATTAAAATTTTCTAAAAAGTTGTTATTTTAAAATGAGTGATTATCAATTTTTAATATTTTTAATTTTAATACATTACTAGGCACCCGGAACTAGTCCTGGATCTGGAAATGACAATCCTAACAATGTTAAAAAATCTGACGCAAATAAGCGTAGTTTAAATCTGTTATTTTTAATCATTCATGTTTTTATTATTACTACTACCTTATTACAATAGTACCAGGAGAATCGTTCACCTAATTCCTTTAAATACTTGCCAATAATTAATTGTGAATAAACTAATTCTTATTAAAATTTAATAATTTGAAGACTAAGATATGAACGAGCCCCTCTGTAGAAGTGCTCGTTGTATATCTAGTTCTCACATTTTTATTACTTTATTATTATTTAATATTTATATTCATATACTGTATTAATAATTTTTTGTAAAAATAACGAATCTGATTAAAATAAATTTAACAATTAAAATGTGTATAATTAGTAATAAAATTCAATATATCTCAGTATATATATTATCGTTATGTTATCCGGCTATGTAATGTTGCCATACAAATAGAGGGGTGAGTCCGGTTACAGCAGTGAAAAAAATTCGATGTGGGTCTGTGCTCTTCCCATATAAAAAGGTTTTTTGCGCACAATATATATATATATATTAAACTATGTGCAAAAGCGCACATTATTTTTTGTCGGGGATGATGCTGAAACAAGATGCTGAAACAAGATGCTGAAACATTGACTTATTTTAATATGAAACTTTAAGATGTTTTTTTAGCTTTTTTTTTTGGCTAGTGTTTATAATAAAAAAGTATAGGTGGATTTCAGTAGGTTTATATTTCTAAATTGAGACCCCACGTTTCAGCATCATCTTGTTTCAGCATCATCCCCGACATTTTTTAAAGGTAATGCGCGGTGAGCGCATATAGTTTTTTTAATAATACATTATTAATTTTTAAATAATGTACACTCTATCAATATAATTAAAAAATAGAGTATTGCTATTTCCACCCCATTTTTGCTAATACCATCCCCAAATTTTAAAAAAAGTGCACCGGAAGAGGTATTGTTATTAAGCAAACTCCTTTTTTTGGTCTTAATAAAAGTTGTTCATCGGGTTTTTCTGGTTCTAATGGTAATAAAATCATTAAAATCGGACCAATAGTTTTGTTTTAAAAGTAAATAAAAAGTTAACTAATTTCGAATAAAATATCTTATTAACTACTTATCTGAATTTAATGATTTTACTGCCATTAAAACCAGAAAGGCCTAATGAACATGATTTTTTTAATAAAAATGCCTCTTCCGGGGTAGGGATAGGGATCGATTTAGTCGACTAAAAAATTTATATGTAAATTACTATGTTTAGTCGATTTAGTCGACTAAATCATATAGCCGATTCCTATCCCTATTCCGGGGTACTTTTTGATATCTGAGGGGTGGAAATAGCAATACTCAAAAAATATTATGGTGCTATATTGCAATAATGCTATTCGCAATACAGTACAGTCAGATTTTTCTAAATGCAAGATTCCAAAAGTTTGGCCCCCGACGAGTTCATTTAGGGAGGCTTGACTGTATTTCCTTACAGCTTTACAAAAAATAATATGGCATCGTAACAAATGCCTTAATTTTGTAAATGAAATTTAACCCTAGTTATACATACTTATATATTATGTATTTTGCTGCGCATTGAAATGCAAATTAACAAAGCGATTATCTAAGATTACTGTATGCTACTACTGCGTAAAAATCATCTACCGGTCGTGCGGTGTAATGGGGTTTTCTGCATTTGGCAATACATCGTAAGCGACATTTACCGAGTATGGTTAGTAGCTTAACTATTTATGTTATTTCATATAATCTTCACGCATAAGATTGTATAAGATTGCTAAAACAATTTCCTAGAAAAAGAAATTCGTTTTTTACTTTAATACTAGATATACATGTACGTACGTACATGTAAAAAAATGCTTTTCTTTTAGAGAACGAGAAAAGAAAAAAAATTTATCAAAATCAAAAGTATACTCAACTTATGCTAAAATACATTATTTCATTACTTTTTATGACCTCTTTGCCCTATAATTTTATGTCAAACTTTGAGAATTATTTTTTATTTTTTGTTTTTTCGGTATGATGAATTGATAATCAATGATCGTCGAATGTAGTGAAAAAAATTGAAGATCACATCCAAATTTAAATATCTATATCATTTCTAAATTTATATACATTATTATCCATGTGACCATAAATCTTGATTAAAACCTGAATCTACAATGTGGTGCGATCGATAAATATAAATTTAAACCAATGCCGAGCGAAGCGAGGCAGAACATAATAAATGTGGCAGATTAAAATGAAATTAGATTAAAATGAAATGAGGGATAGTGTAAAATAGACAAGCCACCGAAAAATACAGATTTTTGGGGTGCATTTTTTTAGCATTTTTTTAGGGTGCGGATTAGGCTTTAGAAGCAGGTTTTATAATAAACAAGTATAAGTGGGTTTTAGAGGGTCAGATAGAAACCCCGCATTTCATTTTAATCCGGTTTCATTATGATCTGCGACAAAAACTGAATGGCAAAGCCTCTCGTATATAAAGTTCTAGTATCTATGTTTAAATTGCATCTACATTATTGTGAATCTTGATTAAAACTTTAAGTTAACAATTAATGATTGTTGAAATATGGCGAAGCGAGGTAAAACATAAAAAACGTAAAACTCAAGCAAAGCCAAGAACTATGAAAAAAAAAACAAATAGAATACCACCTCAATATATATTCCTTGATTTAATTAATCATGTATTATCAAATTGTCAGTATCTGTTAATACCATATACTGTTATATCTAATTATTAATTGGCAGCGAAACCGCCACATCATGTACTAGTTCTGGTAAATACAAAAACAGTAATTAATAAAATGCTAAAATAATAAAAATGTATGTGGCTGTTTATGAGCAAATTTAAGTTAAAAAATTCAACATATTTTCAAACCGATGTTTTAGTGATGCACAGTATCAATTAGTAGTTTTTCGCATAAATAAATTAACCAAAATTATAGAAATTTTCAAATCGTCCTTCGTATTGTTTTCTTACGTGTTGAGCCTGAAGCTCTCAAATCTAGTAACTCTGCATTGTAATTTCTAAAACAGGCAATGCATTAATCCTTTTTCTATATCCTATTACTGTATTATACAGCAAGTTCAGGGTTGCTAATACTAGCGCTATTTATTGCATTCATTTTTTTCAACCAGAAGGCTGTTGCGTACTTGATTTGCATGTAAATACACAAGCTTGTGACTGCTGGACTATTTCAGTGATGATAGTATTATCGTAATGATAGTATTATCCGTTTATCAAGATTAGGTAGCCAAACCCCTGTTACGAATATTTGACATTTCTACTTAATTTGGGATTGGGATAGACATTGATTTTTAGACCTTTATTAAACATCCCAACTCTCAAAAACCAATTAGCAATGTATAAAAATTTCCACATTATCATCCTTATATATATAATACTGTCACTCTAAATGAAATATTATTATCTTCGAACATACGTATATTCATATTATACTATTAATAGTTATTTTTTCTTTTTTCTTAACTACATTGAACTCTGAAAATATTACTAACTAGCAGTGATCATCACCGCTTATTTTTAGGGTTAGGGTGCAGTTTTAGGGAAAGATGTTTTAGGTCCGAATTTAGTTAGGTTCAGGTTTTGAGTGTTTCAAGCATTTTTAATTTGTCTCTTGATGTGAATTAGCTAGCAGATTTTTGAGATATAGCACTTTGATTATAATCACACTGGTTATAGTTATATATTTTTACTATGTTTTGCCATGTGTTGAATAACAGGTAGTGTACTATAATAAATCACATGGTATGAGACGAATTGAACATCTAAATTTTAAATAAATTATTATATAATTTTTATTTTAAAATAGGATAATGATGCATTTTATTATAGAATAGAGTAATTGTATAATTTTTATTTTGAGAGTAATCATGAAATTTTATCTTGAAACAGAGTATAATTATTTGGGCTTTATAATTTGTTGCTATAGCGATGTATTGCCACCCGGGTCTAAGTCAAATCAAAATCCCGAAAATCAAAATTCTGAAAATCAAAATCCCGAAACTTAAATGTCACGTCATGCGATGTCGGGGATTTAATATTCAAGCTCCGCATATGATTAGTAATATAGATTACCTATAGATACTAATCATAGGCGGAGTTTGAATATTGAATCCCCGACATCGCATGACACGTCAAATAAATCTCAGGGGGTAGTGATACATCGCTATAGCAATAAAAAATAAAATCCAAATATAAAATAATTAAAATTTTTCTTATAATTTATAATTACTTAATTAAAAATTTTTTAAAACAAAATAATACAGATCAACAAAAGTTTTTTTTATTTATTTATATAATAACATAATAGAAACTTTATTACAGATAGAAAAATAATTCTAAACCTAAAGATTTCTAAACTATATTTGTGTTACATAAGGCACCCAATGTGACATTACACTCCCTACTTCCTATAAAATGCTATAGTTGATTATTTCAAACTAATTTCTAGCTAGAATAGGTTGAAGAAAAACCTAAGGTGATAGTTATAGCATTAAATAAAGTATGCAGTTAAAGCATATCCTTGTAAGAGCTATTTATTAATAAAAAAATTAATGTCTAGAGGTTTTATTATTGTTAAAAAATTATTTGAAGAAGTAAATGTGTTAGGGAAGTAAGATTTTGTATGTTTAGCCTTGGCAGTAATATTTTGAGAAAGTTTCTATTGATGTTGATAAATATTACAAATAGATTATAGCTTTTAGTAATATCAAGATAAAAGATTGTTAGAGAGATTAATAAGAAAAGAGTTAGTTTGTTTGTTAAGTAATATTTTGATATTATTGTATATAGTAGATAAAGAGGTGCCAGTAATTGCATATAATAAAGAAAGGTAATGTGTGTTTAAAGAGTTGGTAGTGAAATTTAGTAGAACATTAAGAAGTATATTTAAAAATTGTTAGAAATTTGAAGAGTTGTTTAGAATAAAAAATTAATACAAGATCCTCATTGATATAAATATATACCATGAATTAGACCTACATACGAACAAACTATAGAATACTATACCTGAATTTATGATAGATTTTAAAATGAATAGAAAAAAAATAGATTAGCAAACTTTGCTAATTAATTTTAATTGTTGAATCAATTTTTTTTTATTAACTAACCTCTTTGGCTTAGAGTTTTTATTCAAGTATATTGGGGTGAGAGGCTTACAACAGAACCTCAAATTACATTTGAGAGTACAACTAGCCACATGTGTGCCTTTTGAGTGCCTATTTAAGTAGTCCGTGTATAGATAACTGTACACTATAGGTTCTACACTAGCTGCTATACCTATAATCTAACTAGAAGATTATCTATTTAAACTCTCTATAAAGCAACCAAACCCTCATTTGTTATCACTGGGACATCTCCATTATATTTGTCAGTCAAGAAGTACTGGATGATTGCCATAGCCTTAAGACTAATTTATCTTCGAGGCATCATTACTAGAGCTTTCTGTATCCACAATCTGGCTAACCTAGACTTTGGTAACTTACGCCAAGTCTTAGAATGAGTACTTGAGAGCAAAAGCCATTATTGTTACCTACTACTGCTATTGTAGAGTTCACCCAAACTCCAGCATTCACTTTATAGACTCTTTACCATTTCTTCAGTTTCTAAACTCCTAATCCAGATAGCCAGAAAGAGTAGACTCCTTCCCCAGAATACACTAATAGCCTGGTTGGTATAGTGCCTTGCTGAATACCTTGGTCCTATCTGGTTTCTAGTTCTTCAGTTAATAATCCTTTATGTAGCACTGTCAAAAATTTGCGCTACCTCTTTACTCAGGACTTGTCAAGCAGGATTCTGTGTGTTTCAACTCTTGGATTTACACAAATATTTCACTCAGATTTCATGTAACTCATGCATCACACTATAGTTCTACGTTCTTTCAGTACGAGCTGATATGACTAAAGCTACAGATCTGATAATCTATCAAATTATACACAGTCTGCTATAACACATTCTGTAAAATTCGAATTTCATCACTAGTGAGATTCGAACTCTTGTCTTTATGACAACTTACCAACTTCACTAAGTCGCTACACCCTATTGTTAAATCTATTTTTAGATTTACAAGAATCAAAATTCAGAAAATAAGCATTTACGCATTGTTGTCAAATTATAAAACTCATTTTGCATTTCAAAATAATTAAAAACATGCTTTAAGTATTTAAGCCTTATAAATGAAAGCAAAAAAAGAAAGCGTGAAGATCAAACTTTAAAAAACCTTTTCAAAAAAAAAGAAAATATTATAGAATCTAAAGAGCTTGAATATACAATATATGAAAAACTTATGGATATCGAAGAGAAATACATAATATATATTGATCTTGAAATAGCTATGAAATAATTAACGAATTAGAAAAAATAATATTGATGAATTTTTTTGCAAGTATATTAACACTTGAGATCATAAAGTTCTGTGAAAAAGAGATAGCTATTTATATGTTCATTATAAAAAAGTGTCATAATAAACAATCAAATCTATTTCATTTATCTATTGGTGCAACTATCACTAAGCTTGAAAAAGAATTTAAAAAAATGATGAAAGTCAACACAATAAAGAGTCACGAATTGAATATTATAAGAATCTTTGGGTATTGTTTATATTTCTAGAAATTTCAGTAATTCTTACTGGTGTATATTGTTTTAGGTGCTTATTTGTTCTTAAAAAGTCTAATAATCTTCCAAAACAAATAAATAGCTTCGAAGTATTGATTATTTATTCAAAAAATAGTAGACGATATTAAATATTTCGAGTAAGCAAAAAAGCTTCTAAAAACTTAAAGAGGATATAATAAGAGCATCTTTACTAGTAGTATTAATTTAGACTTAAAGCTTTATATGTGTATTAAAAAAATTTAAATATTCAAATTTGAATATTGATTGTAAATTTATCTTGAATGAACAATTTAAATAAATAATTTGAATAAATAATTTGAAACTTTGATTATTTTTCATATTCTGTAAACGATGTATATTAAATACAAATTAAAATTTAAGAATCAATTACATATAGTATATGATTTTGATGGCGATACTAGGTGGGTTACAGCAGGTTTGTTTACAGATTGATTCACAGTAGACCCACGAGTTAACCTATACAAGCCTACCTAGGTAAACCTGCAGGTTTACCTGTCCAAGCCTACTCAGGTAGACACAATCACAATCTGAATACCTAATCCATCTGAATATAGCCAGGTGGGCCCAATCTGGGTTTAATTACTACTCCATACTGATAAATAATATCTTTAATAAAGAATGAAGCTACCAATATTACAAATATATCTGGTATAGCATGAGCTTTAGACTACTTGGTAAGATATTTCATAGTAATAGTATATAGTGATTTTATTTTTTAGTGAAGGAAAAGATGCTTACAAAATTATTTAACTTTATTAAAAAGTTGGCTAATTTTAATAGAGTATAATAGTTTGTGAGTTTAAGATCTTCTTCTATATTAGCAAGCATTACAGAACTTGATATATTATTTAATATAACAATATTAGATAAAGACTTTTTGAAGTATTGATAAAGTATTAAAGTGTTTTAATCATCAGGAAAATAAATTTAGTGCAAGTTTGTACAAATTTTTAAGCAAATTTAATATATTAAATTTGCAGAAATTTGCTAATCTACTAGAAATTTTCAAAATAAAAAAATAAAAATTTGCAAAAAATCTTAAATACAGTCGTCTCTTGTTAATATCAACTCCATTAATATCAACTTTGGCTATATAATGAATTTTTATATATTAAAATTATATTAAAATTTCCTTATATATATCAAGTTTAATATATTTCCTCATTAATATCATTATTAATATAAATATAAGAGCAAGCTAATTTATATATAAAGTTTTAAAAAAAATTTTAAAAAAGTTTTTACAGATTTGTGAAATTTATTTATTTTATTATTATTATTTTTTTTTTTAATTTTAAAAGGTAAGGCCATGTCTCTAACTTTATTGAAATTCAATAGAGTTCCTTTACAAAAAATACATACAAGAAAAAAATTATATTTGAATCTCATATCCAGAGGATACTAAGACTAGAGACTCAGACACAATGTTACAATACATAATAACATAATTATCTGTGGCCTAAACCAACCAGAGTGGCCATAGCTCACCTAGATTTGGAAATTTAAAAGTAAGTTGTTAAAGTCAAATTGGTATTTAATCCATTTTGAATACCATAATTCTAATTTAAGACTAGCAATTGAGTAAAGCAATGGTCAAGGTTGGTGTGATAAAGTAGATACAGAAGACAATTGGTTAGCAGAGATATTAGCTTGAGATCTAGAGATACAGTATGGAATCCAAATAGAGTTATAAATTTGTTTGTTAAAGTGTAAAAGAAATTTGATTACAAGCAATACTGCAGTTTTCTTGGATAAGATGAGATCAGTGAGAACAGATATAATTTCAATAGGAACAAGACCAGAAATTGTTGATAAAAGAGATGGTGTGTTTTTTAAGTTCTGGATTTGCATACATTGAAGATTTAGGATTTGTTGATGTATATTAGCAATAGATTCGGTTGAAGAATCAAGGTTAGATAGGTTTATTGTTGATTGAAGTGAATTACTGATCAAATCTTGCAGAGGCTAAGATGTTGGGCATGTGATCCAGTGAAGTGCAATATTAGCTTGGTTGCATTGGTGGCATACTAGTGGGTATGCAGGGTTATGTTTATGTAGGCTGTGTGGAGTAGGCAAATCATCAAGTAAGATTTTAATATGAAATGATTTCAAAGTAGATGCCTGAAAGCTGTGAGAATAGTTATATATCTTTGGGTTATTGTTAATGTAGAGGGGGATAGCATGTGAGTGGAGCTA
>CAJVPZ010000844.1:0-16682 GCA_910592135.1 Racocetra fulgida | reverse complement strand
AAAAAAAAAAAAAAAAAAAATTTGTGCAGCACAATGATATAAAATCTAATTAAAGTAGACTCTATAGCTATACTAGATTATAATAAACTTTGCATAACTATTAAAATATTATACAAGCAAAAGTTTAATTGTAAAACTTTATTGTATAACAGACTTAAATCGATTTCAAAAACTGATTGCTGGTAAAGTGCTTAAAATAATATTTCAGTTTGATTTTTTGCTTTGACTTTTGTCTTAACTTTGACTTTGAATTTCAATTTGACTTTCACTTTATTTTCACTTTATTTTCACTTTGATTTTTTATATTAACTTTCATTATGTCTTTCTTTTTAACTTTCACATTGACCTTTGTTTTACTTTTGCTTTGATTTCAAGAATATTTACTATATTGAATTCACAAAATAAAGTGTACTATATTTTTGCAAGTAAAATAACTTATTTAAATAAAAAATATAACATGCTTCTTATTATTTGTGTTAATTTAGATATGTGTAAATGCACTTTTTAATTAATTAAAATAAATGATTCAAGTTTGTGAACATTTACTTAAGTATATACTTATTCACATTAATTTATTATGAGTATGAAGTTCTTATGAATAATTAACATTATCAATGTTCAATTAATAAAATGTTGATCCTGTGTTATGCCCAAAATTGGGAGAGCAATAATTGTGTTTGACAATTTAGCTTTAGGCGCAGCATAAGTTGTGCAGTGTGAGTATTTTATTATATGATGTATGAAAGTCTTAATTTACAAACACAAGTAATACACAAGTTATATACAAGATTGTTCTAATGTTCTATATACACACACTTCTCTCTTTTACCTGTCAGCTAGAGTCATTCTTATATATATTTCGTTACTATCATACATGCAGTAAAATGAAGTAATTAATCAAATGAATTTTGTGAGAATAAGGTAATGAATAAAATATGTAGTAATGGGAAGAAATGAAAGAATTGCGTAAGGCTAAGTAAGGCTATGCAAACTTAATTAATTGGTTTTCATAACCTGGCCAGGTCAAAATTTGAAAATTTGTAAAAAAAAGTTTTTGTATATTTTAATAACCGGGTGGATATTTTAAAAAATTTTTAAAAAATTTTTTAAATTTTTATATATGAAATTTAAAAAAAAGCCAGCTGGCTGGGTCTGTTTAAAAGTTTCATGTTATGAAAACCAATATATTAAATTTGTGTGGTCTAATGAAGTAATAATCAACAAAGAATACCAGGAATTTAGTCATGCAAATGACGGAGTGTATAGTTAACTGCCATCTAGAATGCCATGTTCGCAAAATCTTGTATTTGATTGGGCATTGAACCATTATGATTTCACATATTGTACGTAGCTTGTATAACAACACCAGGGCTTTCTATCACATGATTTTCTGTGCTAAAATTAGCCAATGAGAAGTCACAATCAGGTGTAACATAAAAAATCAAAACAAATGCTCTTTTAGAAGAAATCGAGAATATCTCAGAATTTAATCTAATTAACCACCTTTTGTGCTCTAAATAAAAATTTTTCTTGCGAATTTTACTATTAAAACTTTGTAACTCTAAAATAAACTTCCATCAAACCAAACCTTAACATAAACAAAATTCTAAGTTTTCTGATGTTATCACATGATCAGAAAATCGATCCTTAGTCCTGTCAATTTCTAGCATGTATAGCCATCTAGAATGGCGTGTACACAAAATTTTATATTTGATTGGATAGCGTGATCATAGTGAGCAATCATATTTATATGTCATATATAGTATATCTTAGCCAAATCAAGTAAAAACTAGATTTATTATATTTATATGCATGATTCAAATACAGTATGTAAATTATAATATAATTAAACTTGATACGTACAATTAATTAAGCAAACCTGGCATTGCATCTCCCAAAAAAAAAATGTAGTCTATGTTATAATTAGTGCTCTAAATCAGGTCGGGTCAACCCAAAACCCGACCTGAAATTTCAGGTCAGGTCGAGTTCAGGTTAGAAAGTCTTACCAGAAAATTTTGGATCAGGTTTAAATCGGGTTTGGGTTAAAAGTTAACCCAAACTGAACCTGACCTGACCTTATCTGAAAAATATCCAAATTAGAGATGCTCAAAATAAGTATTTTATATGTTTTTTGGGTTTTAATATTAAAGTATATGTGTTTATAATAGCAAGTACATATGTATTTTTAAATAATAGTTTAAATAAAACCTCAAAAGATAAATAAGCATACACCAATCAGATTTCTTCAAATGATTGACAAAATTTATCACGGCAGATCATCGATTCTGATTAGTTAACGGTCACAGATTTGCAAAATTTTGGTCTGTATTACATAATTGTTTACAATTTCTGGCCGTAATTAACTTTTAGAATTTTTGAAAAATAATCCTGTATTATGGTAAACTTTGCCCAATGTGCCACAGTTTTTACATAGTGAAAATTAAAAATCATGTACGTAATACAACTGTTTACAATTCCAACCCAAAATCGATAAATTTTGGGAGAATTTACAGATAAAGGCCCAAAAATGAAAATAATTACAAATAAAGGACCAAAATGAAAATAATTGCAGATAAAGGCCAATATTTGAAAATTATTACAATTAAGGGCCTAAGTATACCATCAAAATTGCTAGCTGATTTAAACATAATAGGGGTTTCAAAATTAAAATTAGCGAATCTTATTTTATTTTCCGATTTATATTCAACATAGTAAAAATGCTATTGAAAAATCCTACTTATTTTTGAAATAGTCACTTATTTGTTAATTCTAAAATCCTCTAATGGTATTCTGATTAATTGCCTCATTTCATGATTAAATAGGTGTTTTAAAGTTATTATTCATTAGTCAGAATTAAAAGAAAACATAAAAATCCGAGCGACCAAACAGATTTTTGAGCAAAATAAAAAATTAACTGTGTGGCCTAGTAGCTTTTGGTGTCTCAGCCCCTACTTCATAATGTAATACAATTTAAATATCATGAGGTCGAAGTACTGCTATTTATTTAACTAATGCACAATAAAATATAATCCACATGCTTTGAATGCTTCCATAGAAATTAAACAAGTCGCGTCATGAGGAATCAGCCTTACTAAATGAATGTCACCACTTTTGTGCTTGTTAGCTGAAATAGTAAAAGGGTATGAACTGCTTAGTTTGTAAAGCAAATAGCCAACAGCTTATTTTGTTTGTTCATTCTAAACTTATAATGAGATGAAAATTCGACAGAATAACTATCCGGAATCGAATGAACATTTTTATGTAAGTAAAATTATATCGATCTGTAATTTGCATTTGACATGGTTTTGTTATAAGCAAGCAGGTTTTTAAGAAATATATCAGAATAAATTTACAGTGTAAATAATTGGTTGATGAATCGAATATAATAGATTATTATTACATTTCTTATATTAACAATTAATGACTATATTACAATCATATTCAACAGGCCTAAGTCATAGGTTCTTAAAAGCACATAATTATTTTGGGCCCTTATCTGTAATAATTTTCAAATATTGGGCCTCTATCTGTAATTATTTTCATTTTGGGCCCTTATTTGTAATTATTTTCGTTTTTGGGCCCTTATTTGTAAATTCCCCTAAATTTTTTTATATTAATTCCATGAATTATAGAATAAAAATAAAAAAAAACTTTCATTGATTCTGAATATGCAATGCACGATTCTTACTGTAGTAGTTATAAGCATAACGCGCTTAGATTTGATTAGCCAACTTCGATGATCATCGTTACATGAATTTTTAAACGTTTAAAAGAAAAAAGGCGATTGAATTCATTTTTTTAAAAAAATTTAATATATTTACCCTAAAATTTCGGGTCGGGTTCGGGTCGGGCCGGGCCGGGTCGGGTTGAAGCTCTAACCCGAAAATTTTCAACCCGACCCGACCCAGCACTAGTTGGGAGTGTAAGGTTTTGTCTGGTACCTGCTTCTTTTAACGAAAGTAAGTATGTTATTTAGTGGTACAACGTTGAGATCAGGATAATCAGGGTGCCCAGTGGTTCAAGTTCATTTCTGAGTACCATTTGTTGAGAACCAAAATTTGTTTTCAATAAGTTTCTTTTAATATTTAAAAGAACTGATAGGATTGAACTAATACAATTTATATTTTGTTTAACTACATAAATTTATTTATTAAAGTTAATATACTACACATACTTGAACGCGATTTAGAAAACCTTTGGAAACAATAGGCTCATTGGTGAAATTCTTAGAAATATGTCGAGTAATACACACTTTGCATTCATTAATCACATTTTCAACTAACTGTTGAGAATATAGCAGTATCTAACTCGAATTTAATAAGAAAGTTATTATTATTGTTATTTTTATTTTTAAAAAAAAACAAACATAAATTTACCTTTTTCTGGGTGTTTTCATGGTATAACAAACTTATATCCTCAAGTTATTCTTACAGATACAGTTTCTCTGTTGCAACAATACAATGAACTTTAAAACTATTGCCCGCCCAATATTTGAACTTTGCATCCACTAAAGGTTCGGATTTTTTTGTACATTTTAACATTTATTATAACAACTTTTAATATCAAGCTTCGTTTGTTTTCCTTTTGTTAATGAGTGTCTTAATATTCAGTTAAAGATTTCACGAGTCATGAAGTTATGTTCTTGCGAATCCATAAGAGTTGAAGAAAATATGTAATAAAAGCGGTAAAAGTCGATTCGAATATAATAAAAAAAATAACTCTTGTGACAATAAAGGAATTGTTTTTATAAATATCAATGTAAAAATCAATGTAATTATCAAATATTAATAATATATAGTTATTGGGCGCGAAGCGACCAATAATAATTATTATATATTTATTTTATAAAAGTACTTAATGGTTTACTTAAAGTGTATATTATAAAACGATAACTATTATTAACTTAATAATATAATACTTTATTTTAATTTGTAACGATAAATTTTTATTACTTGATAGCATACAAAAAAAATATATATAAGAATAGTAATTAAATAATACATAATAAAATAATAAAATAGTAAAATAATAAAATAATGAAGATAATAAAATAATAAAATAATCAATAAGATTAAACCTAAATACTAAATCACAATTTCAATTTGCCAGCAAATTATTTTTGACAAATAATTGATTCACAAATATGAATAAAATATTGAAAAAAATGTTAAAGCTAGAGAGTATGCGCAATTTAACTATATTTAAAAATCATTTACAAAGGTTTATTTAATATCCATTTAGAAAAGAAATCTAAGCTTGCAGCTGGCTGATCATGAGCTACCATATGTGCCGCATTGAAAACTTTTAGGAATGTAAGTCCACCGAATGTTCTAACATCTCCAGCGTAATTACCATCAGTTGTTATCCATTTAGTAACACTAGCACTATTAAAAGCTGCTTTACCAGACCAATCAAGAGCTTTTGTCCATGCTTCGTTACCTAAAAAAAAACGATTATTAATTAAAATCTTGCCATAGTAAATTTACTAAAACTCTCAGTATAATAAATTTAAAAAAAATATTAATGGAGCAGATCACTTCACTAACGAGAGTTAGATACTTGTAATTGCTCCAAGACATTTTAAAGTATATAAATTTAGTGACAAATACTTACCGAGGTGATTACAAAGATAGTCAGCATCACCTATAAAAATAATTTTATGACAAATTAAATAAAAAATTTTTCAACCAATTAAAACAAAACTATCATATAGTATCAATAAAATTACCAGCATATACTAATACTCGAATATTGTTTTCCAAGAGTGGTGGAATGTAACTGTCAAAGGGAAGCATCCTAAATTAAAAAAATAAAAATATTATTAAACATGTATAAATATATTTGTAAAAGCTTTAAGCACAAAATTAGATCAAAATCTCAATTAATTTATATTAATTGATTAATCTAGATTGCTTACCAATCACCAGATTTAACGAAAGTGCTATTCATATCAAGGTTACATAGTTGAAAGTTATACGAAGGATCAACCCCCAATGCAGTTTTAACAGCTATACTATTAGAATATGTCAAGATATACGAAAATTCTGGATAGCAAGCAATATTACTGCATTTTTGTCTTATATCCAAATCATTTATACCAGCCTTTGTAAGAGGATCAATCATTGTACTAGAACATATACTAAAAGCATTTTCGCAATCATTTGGATCTTTTGTATTGTAACATGTTTGTGTTGCACCAGCACATTTAGGAAAATCCGCTGTCATCTGAGCACATGTGGCATTATCTAACACTGGCGGATAAGATGGATTATTACAAGCAATATCTGGAAAATATTTGAATTGCAATAGAGGGTTTACTAGACCATTTGCAATCAAGATGGATTCAAGATTGATATCATTGTTCTTTTTGATAATTGAGGCTAAGACGGGTACGTAATGTCCTCCATACCTGTAAACAAAATATACAAATAATTTTATGATTTTTATTTAAACAATATTAACGATATTAACAATATTTATAAGATTAACAATGTTAACAATATTAATAATATTTATAAGATTAACAAATGCTTACGATTCACCAGCAATATGGAATTTTAACTTAGAATATTGAGGGAATTGTTTGAAAAAGGCTTGTAAAAATGTGTATACATCTTCTTCAGCGGTTGTAGTATCAGATACATTAGCACCATAAGAGTATCCTGCATTAGTTGGCTATAAAAATAAATTTATATTGCAGTTGAATTGTTAATAATTACACAAAATATATATTGTAAAAAAATAGTGTAAAAAAATATTCTTTTCATACCTGATCCAAGAAAATCATGCTGGCACTATTAGTCCATGAGTTAGGATTTACCGTTGTACTATTTCCTCCTTCGTTAACAGTGCAAGGACCCATTTCATAGTATAATGAATTTATAGAAGAACATCTATTATGTATAATTAAAATATAATTGACTGTTAATTTCAAAAGCTACCCAGAGATCAAATTAAGATCTTAAATGTATTAAAGGTTCGATGGTTTCTTTAATAAAAGGTATACGTTGTTATAAGCTCTCTAATTATAAAATGAATAATAACAACTATCGTTGACTAAAGTTACTACTGGAGCTACTGCTGCCAGGATAAAGATGGTGGTAGAATTCGAAAATGGAAATTATAATAATGATTACTACGTACGTAATCATTTTCATTGTTAAAATTTCTATTTTTGAATTCTACCACCATCTATCGCTATACGTCAGGATGATCATGAGAATTGTGGATAACATAATAATAAAAAGGTGGCGTAGATGCATAAAGTGAGGCGCGAATAAAGGGCTATGCATGATGTCAATACTGTGAGTCTGCATCGTCATCTTTTCTGTCAGAGTCCCTGCATTGACACCACACCCTACCTTTTTATTACTTCCAATAAGCCGTGAAACCATTACTAATTTAATACAGTAGATCTTATTACTAATATGGTATAAAATTTTGAGAAATACAGTGTTTGCACTTGGTATATGTCTATATTTTTTAAAAAATTTGGACTATGTCTAAACCTATATGTCCATGTCCATAAATTACTATGTCCATATTTGTCACCTATATGTCCATGTCCATAAATTACTATGTCCATATTTGTCCATATTATTTTTAATAAGTCCAAATGTCCATATTGCCAAACACTGGAGAAATATATATTGTTACGTGTAAAGATTGTAATAAATAAAATTTAAAAAGTGTCATACCCTGGGCCACCGTTAAGCTATTTTTAATAAATTTAAAATGTTCAATTAATGATTTAACAGATAAAAAAACCCATAAGTTACAATGTTTACATACCCAAAGAACGAGCGGATCTTGGGCAGGGTTACCTCTCGATTCGAAAAACCAAAAAAATAAATGTTTATCGCTACTAACATCAACGTATCCTGCATACTAATATTCAAAAATTTAGTATTAAATAATAATCAAAGATTATTCTAAATAAATATAAGTCATAAATATACCTGTGTACCCTTATCGCAAAGGTTCGGTTGAGTAAATTTAATTTGACGTCTTGAAACATCTCTATGTTTCAATTTTTTTGTCCAGTGAGACGAAGCCAAATCGCATGATAATAATACTCCGAGAGCAAGGAATAAAACTCCAAACTTTAAGTGTGTTAAAATAATCATTTTTTTCTTATAATATTGCTTTATTAAAGAAATAAATCTTTTTGAAGTGCATTCGGCTGCATATTTATAATGATATCGCTCAAGTCATTCCTCTTAAGCCATTCCTCTTAAGTCATTCATTCAATAATATTTATTGTAGTGCATAATTCTTAATCACAAATCGAATTAATAAATATCGGGTAAATATCAAAATACGAACTCTCGATATGCACTTAATATCGGGTAATAAATAGTAAATTATCGGTGCTGGTACATTTATCGGTAATTAATATGCAGTCATATTATTGACAACTGCACTAAAAAATTTTTTTTTCATATTACATTATCCATCCTTTTTTTTTTTATGGCTTAAATTTTAATGATAGCCTCGTCTTAAAAAAAAGGGGCATAAAAATAAAAAACTTAAACTGATAACATAAACTATACTAATGTGAAAAATAGTATAGTTACCAATAACTACGTCACAATCTTATTGGATGCAAATTGGTGTTTTTTTTTCAAATTTCAATCGCATTGTGCGCATGAAATTTTTGCTTGAGTTATACTAATACGGACCGACTTTCTCAAATTATAAAAAAATTTTTGCACATGATCAGAGTGTGGAAACAGGGGATAATACTGCACAGCGGTGCAATCTGCTAATCATCTGCGTCATCCAACACCTTTCACATATTTTTAAAATATTAGCAATTCCAATACTTAATTAAATGCACCGGATAAAGTATCGGGATTGCGGATATTTTACCGATATACGTACGTATGTACAAGCATCGATATTTTATTATTTGTTATCCGATATATTACCAATATGCTAACAGATGCTTGGCAGATGCAGTAATATGGGAGTACGTATATCAGATGCATATCTGGAATTTCGTATTCTGATATTTACCTAATAATTGTTTATTCAATCTGTTAATCCTGTAATCAAATGATTTTAATATAATTGTAATAATCGTTATGCATAATAAAATTAATTGGCATGCATTACCTATAAGTCCTGCATAGAAATTCTTAACCCAAAATTTCTAAGTTAGGACACTATATTTAGGGTTAGAATTGGGTTTGGAAGGTTTTTGGGGTGTTGAGCCTAGAACACTTCACACTGATTAATTAACCAGTTCTTGAGATAATACAGCATAGGTGATAAAACACCATAGATACGTTTTAGTTAGTGTTTGCATAATTCAATTAATTGTAATATTTAAGGATAGGAATAAAAAAAAAACTAGTTTATTAATTGACTAAAAATTTTTTAGTCGATTAACTAAATTATTATATAATCAATTGATCTAACAATGCAAATCTACCAATTAGCTAATTGATTACATAATATTTTTAGTAATTGACGATAAAATGTCTTTGTTGCACAATCACTTTTCCGAATTATCATTCTACAATATCGATAACCTTATTTCTGACAACCATAAAAATTTTCACTAAATGCTTTTCGATAAAATTAATTTCCAGACAACTTGTTTCATCGACATGAAATATAATAATACTGTTGTCTATGGTTTTTTGATGATCGAAAAAATGGTACGCTGGTAAAACGATAAACCTTTTTTACAAATATTCTTCAAAAATCTCTGGTGTGATATGTAATCTTTCTAAATTGCGTCCAAATATCTTCTAAAGATCTTCTAAATATCTTCTGAATATCTTGTGAATATCTTCTAAACATCTTCTGAATATCTTGTGAATATCTTCTAAACATCTTCTGAATATCTTCTGAATATCTTCTAAACATCTTCTGAATATCTTCTAAACATCTTCTGAATATCTTCTGAATATCTTCTAAACATCTTCTGAATATCTTCTAAACATTTTTCTAACCTTTAAATTACACGCGAAAGGATACAGTACGGAAAGAATTTGGATAATATCGTAAATATTTGGAAAAATTGCATATCACAAATGATTTTTGTAAATAGTGATACAGGACGATCAAAAATTCGTGAGCAGATCGACCCTAAAAAAGCTTGGGCGGTCGACTGAACTAACATTTTCGCTAGTAGAATTTTTCTAGTTTTCATATTTATATCAAGCTCATAAAAAGTCATCAGGCAGTTCTTTGCCAAATTCTGATGATTCTAAATTGGTTTGTTTTATTCTTTTTGTTGTGAGAAATTCCAGCGCTTTAGTATTTTTATGCTGGTTAATTGTTTAAGCATTCGAACATTTCCGTTCCATATCATATTTTTATATTCGTTATCTAAATTGGCCAACTAATGATTATCTACATTGTTATAAATAATTAACCGATTTTTAGTTAATTTCTCGATCAGTTAGAACAGTATGACCCACAAAGGTGCAGACTGAGGGTTGATCTGCTCATCGACCCGCGAGTCAGTCTGTATTACTACTTCTATTATCGGGAAAATTTTGTTATTGGATGATATTTCTGGAAAAAGAAATATCAAAATTATGTATTGTCAGTATTATAGCTTTGGGTGAAATGGTATTCATAAAAATAGATTTCAGGAAGTTAATCTTTTTTGATACTTATCTATATAAAATAACACTAATGATATTAAAGAAGTAACCCAACCTTAACTCAGCTTTAAGGATCTTTATACATAATGTAGAAAGTATTTTGACATAATTTTTACCTGATGTTTGGCATGCGGCATTGTCTAAAGCCAAATTTAAGACCACAACTAATGGCCAATACCGTATCAAAATTAATGCCGTAAATGATAAAAGTCTAAAAGTTTAAATATTATTAAAGCTATTTTCATTAAATATATCGGATATGAATTTAAGAATCAAAATGAGAAAATCTGAGTTTAGCTAAATATATGACGTATTTATTTTAGAAACAAATGTTCTATAATTAGAGGTGCGATCCGTAAACTATTAGTTAATATAAATAAACTGTAGTTTACTGTAAAACTGTAGTTTTAAAATAAACTACAGTTTATTTATATGTACTGTATTTCACAGTTCACATCTCTATCTATAATATCATTTCGATTAAAACCAAAATAAACTTTGAGTCTTTTTTTTTTTTGTTAACTACAATTATTTACTATCATAATAACAGGCTTTGAAATAATTATCTATGTTATCGAGAATTTCGTGAAATGAGGGGTTTCAGAATTAAAAAAATAACGCATTCTGAAAATAAGTAGGAGCTTAAAAAATCTTATTTGTATATCAAAATTTTGAAATTGGAAAATGAAATGGGAGTGTTTAAAGACTCACATTTAATGAAATAAATAAACTTTTCAACGACAAAACTCATTATTACAATTTTATCGGAAAATGAAATAAAGTTGATACATCGCTCATTTGAAAATAAATACGTTATCTACTGTATTTCTGTCAAATTAGATTTCCGCACGTTAATTCAGAAACCCTCAATGGAAATCTTTAGACATGTTTTTTTATTAATTCTGAAATCCTAATATGTAGTGTTACCGATAGTTAAGACGATTGAAATTAAAGAAAATGAGAGTTATTTATTTATTTAGCGAAATAAAAAAATTTTCCTGAAATTCTTCAATTTAAACTGTCATCTAATTCCGTTCACCAGAAGAAGTCATACCCCTAAAATTTAATTGATCTCTAAAGAAGCAAAAATATAATCGTTGGTATTGTTTCTGATGAAGTAGAAAAAAAAATTTATGTACTGTTCCCGATAGAGTCTAAGAAACCACAAACTACCACATACTATCTAAGTAATAAAACCACGGCGTAAAAATTTTGCAGTTTTGTTGCCCAATCCAATTTCAAGATCAATATGTAATAGCGATAGTAACATGAAATTTAAAAAAAAACAAATACAGTAACCGAACCGGAAATAACTCGTATGGCGATTAGCTTACATCATAATGTAAAACAAGTTTTCAGCAAAAATATCCTTACTATTAATGGTTAGGTAAATGTGAGATCAACATTATGGACAGTAGCCGATCTCAAAGAATCGGTCGATACAACGAATAATTCAAGTCGGCTAGTTAGTGTTGATTAATCAGTCAACTCTACACAAGTGCATGTTGCATTATGAACGATCTACAAATATAATGTTACATAAATTACATTAGACTGATCAAATAATGTAGCACTTATGGAGATCCGACTATACTAGTTAATAGAACTGTGAAATAAAATGAGCATAGCAGCAATACTGTATTTAAAATCAGGCAATTTTATTATTAGAGTTTGGAATCGATGAGTTTCGAGCATTGATTGGTTACAAACTTTAGTTTTCGAGCTTCGGTAAAAAATTTGGCCGATGTTCGAATGTTCGAGTTTTTTAAAAATACATAAAAGAAATTAGTATAACATCAAATTTATCAATTGTGTGATATTACCGCTACATTGCTTAATCAACTTACACGACTTATAATTCGCTAATTTACATCATCATAAAAACACCATAATTAGTCCTAAATATTAGAAATCATAAAATCGATGATTTTTTTTTGTTTAGTTTTAGAAATGCCATTCTTCCAAATAATTTTGGATTAATAATATTCTCTTCACACTCATAATGGATTGCAAAAAAGTTATAAGTAATATGAACAAGTCACTTCACGGTTTTTCACATATCAATTACAAATGCACAATCCAGAATCAAGGTATTGCCAGACCCAGGATCGTTTTTTAGAACTATTGGCAACAGTCTTCTCTATATTTGATTTTGGTTCTTTACAAATCGATATATTAATGCTATTAGATTCGCCCTCTTCATTATTAAGAGAGACTCCCTCTTCAATAGAAGGTGTAATATCTTTATCTAATATTAAATCAAATTCTATGTTTTTTTTTATTAATGCTAATTTGAAAAATCTGTTTATCGTCATAAATCTGTTAATTAATCATGACTGATGCTCGATGTTTTAATTAAAAATCAATGAATAAAGTTTATTTCGATACTTGAAATTTTCAATTGATGCTTGAATAATTATTCATCGATTCCCAACTCTATTCATTATATCACATCGACTAATTATTTTTATAAATATTGATTAAAAAAGTCAGACTAATCGAATTACTCACGAGTCACGGACTTTAGCATTCTCATGTTAGCTAAGAATTTTTATAAAAATGGGCCTTTAAGAGCCTTATCAGGAACTATAGGCCAATCGATTTTTTCTCTATTTCGATATTTTTGCCTAAAGAAGGAATATTACTATTAGTTACTATTGAATATATATATATTGTACTGTACGGAAGATAATTTAGTACTTTATTCCACGAGTCTTATGTAACAACCCGTGCTTTTTTATTTAGTTATTGCACGGGATTGTACGTCGACACCGTGAAATAATATAGTTATTATATGGGTATATGAATAACCTGTGGCCTTCGGCCACGGTTATTCACCACATACCCATACAATAACAAGTATGTATTTTATAAAATTTTGAAATGATACGATACATTACAAAGATACATATATACAAATATAATTTCGTATAAAATGTGAAGTAAAGATCAATACAGTACGAACTATGTATGTACCAAATCGCTAACCACCAATCGGGTAAGGATAATTCGACCTTCTGATCTCATTTTATTTTGACGCATCTATGTGACTTTCTTTATATCGAACTTTTTTGTAAAGAGATCACTCTATAATAAACTTTTTTAACTAAGTTATTATAGAATCGATATAGGAACATAGTAAATTACGACTACAATGAACTTTTAAAAATTTTACTATAAGAACTGTTAGTTCATTATAGAAAGTTACCTGTATACAATTTTTTTTTTTTATTTGTTTGCTATTTATACAGTATTTCAACAATAAATAAAGGTGGTCTCATATATAATGATTACTATAATGACGTCCTCAGGTTAGGAAAAATCCATACAATAACTTATATCAATGCATATTTTACGATTGAAATTTAATAATTTCACAATTCCAAACTTTTCATTATATTAAAAGTTTATTGTAAAGGAGTAAGCTGTATTTGACAGATTGGTTTATTTAGTTATCTAATTTGTATAACTCTTTAATATTTTATAGCCTCATTCGAATTATTATCTGTGCTAATTTGGTTCATTAATACAGATTTGTTTATAAATCTAATTACAGTTGCTGGACATACGAATATAAAATTTTAAATTTCATATTAATTGAGTTTGGAAAGTGTAGTATTTTTTATATATCTGATGATTTGATATTATTTGTATAATATAATTCAAGTTTTACAATTCATATTAATGAGTTATTTTAGCATAGTTGATTCTTTTTAGTAACAATTTTAAACATTGTGTTTCACTAACATTTTCTCATCCCTCAATTTTAAGCACTTGATCATTATTTATTACTTCTAAACTTTTTTAGTTTAGGCAAGACCAACTTGATTTGGTAGTTAATATTACATCCCTTCTTTAAAGGGAAGGATAGAACACATATATAGTAAATTTTATCAAATTATTTTTTTCAACCAGAAATTTCAAAGTTAAAAGAAAACTAAACCACAGCTATTATTTTATAGATATTTAAACTTCAAATAATAATTACTTGACACTTACCTAATTAATTTCAATGAAAATTTATTTATTTAGTTCTATTCATTAAAGTTAATAAAGAAATTTGCTGCAGATTTTATTTTATAGATACATAAACTTTGAACAAAGATTACTCAATATTTACCTTATAAAATTTGATCAATTTTTTTTTATTTTAATTCTATTAATTCATAGAATTAAAATAAAAAAATTTTCATTCAAATTGATAAGGTAAATATAAAGTAATCTTAATTCAAAGTTTAAACATCTATTAAATAATAACTGCAGCATAGTTTATTTTTAATTTTGAATAAAGATTACTCAACACTTATCAAATCAAATTCAATTAATTTTTTATTTTAATTCTATAGATTCATAGAATTAAAATAAAAAGATTTTATTAAATTGGAATAGATAGATGTTAAAAAATCTTTGATTAAAGTTTAGAAAAAGAAAAATTCACCTGATTTAACATTTTTTCTGATATTCAAAGGTTTTTTTTAAACCTTTACCAAAGATTTCTCAGCAACCATGAAATAAATTTAACAAACTTTTTTTTTATTTTAATTTTATATATCTGTGAAATTAAAATAAAAAAAATTTATTGAATTTAATTAAGTTGTTGTTGACTTTAAGTTTTAAGTTTGATTAGGTATATCTTGTGATTATCTGATAACTATCGATGATCAGAAAATTTTGTAAGATGCCAGACTTTAAATGACCCCCAATTTTTAATCTTAATAGCATCCGGCATTAGCTCTCCAGCCAAAATCATATATATATATATATTGCAAAATTTTTTTACTAAGAAGGGAAGTTAAAAGGAACCTTATCTTATGTTCACTTAATTGAAATATGCAAATAGTACATACCTTAGAAGCTTCAAGGTTTACTAAAATTTGCAATTTCATAGCTTATTATTAATATTTGCTGTCACTAATACATATTTAATTTCAATTTAATAATGAGATAAAACCTATTAATTAATAAATTTACTTGAATATTCTATTTAAGATTTACTAAATTTTTCTTGAATATTGAATATGATAGGTGTCACGCTACCCATTGTTTTATTGAAAATTGTTTATCAATTTCATATTTTCTTGTCTCTATGACTATCATATATCATATTTTCATATTTAGTAAAAAAAGAAATTGTATTAGTTGTACAACCCTTATATATTAAAATCGATCCTAATTAAGTTTGTGATCAACAACATTATAACTGATTCATGCATTACTTGAATGTGTGCCAAATTTATGGCACAGCACAACTTCTTTAAAGTTTGTCATGTTAGAATAAGGGTTAGTGTAATAAGTTGGAAAAATGTAGTTTGTATAGTAAAATTGCCCAACAAAAACTTTTTGTTAAAGCACCAAAAGTGGTTTCAAATGTAAAATTTTTAAAAATAAGCAAATCGAACATGATTAAATTTTCTTGATCATGTTACGTTGTACCTGTTCTTAAAATCAGATTCATAATTCAATAATTCTGCGCCACAAACTTGGCACACATTCAAGTGGTACGTACGTACATATGTACGTACGTGCCTGATTCTTGATCCTGTGATACTACAATATAACTTTGTGTTACATTCTGATTAGCTACAAAAGAAGTTATAATATTAACGAAGGTGTTAAAAAAGTAAGATACTTATTAAGAGAATAAAACAACACTCAAATAAGTACAACACAATCTCTACCGAACCAATTTACCTTGGTTACTCAGACCAAGTTTTTCCACACCTCAATCGAAGCCTTACCAATATTAGGGTTTGGTTAACGTAATTTTGGTGTTCTGAATAGAGTAGTTTAGTTAGTATTGATATAGTAAGTAGAGTATATATCGACCCTGTAACTTCTCCAACACAGCTCACACTTTCTATCCAGATCACAATTAAATAAAATTCTTAGCATGTGTACAAGCCACCCACCAATTATTATATGAGACTCACCTATCCCATTTTATTATTGAGCAACCTAAAATTAACTCCATTTATCAAACTGATTTAGATCAATTCACATAGGGCGTCGTAGCCGCCACATGATCACGTACTAGTTTCAATAATATGAATTGTAAAACTT
>CAJVPZ010000843.1:0-16697 GCA_910592135.1 Racocetra fulgida | reverse complement strand
CATAATGTAGCTGCTAGAATAATCGATTGTAACGTTCTTCTAATCATGTGTTATTACATCAACCGATTAAAAAACCCCGCAACTTCGCTTTGGATAGAAATCTATTTTTAGAATTCCTGGTTTTCTCTTGGCGTCACCCAAATAGAAAATTTGGTTTTGCGCATATTTAAAACCAGCGCACCAAGATCTATATGCAATATGTGTGGCCCGTCTCAATTATGATAGTGATATCACGAAAGCAGGGACCCGGAAAATTTTGGATTTTATTTATAGTATTTAAAATTCATATAAATAAAATCCAAAATTTGCCGGTCCCTGCACGAAAGCAACCAAAATTTCTTATGTTTATTATATAACTGTATAGAATTTAAATAAGATTAATTTTGGAATGTAATTTCACTGGATACCAGTATAAAAAATTTTATTTTACACACAAAGATTTTAATTCAATTCACGTAAGAGAATACCATTTGTCACATAATTTTCTTTACTAACGAATTTCCAAGTCCTGAATATATAATTTGAGAAAGAATATATAATATTAGGATCTTATTGAATCTATATTAACTTTTCTGAATACATGAGTTTAGAACAAATAAAACAGGAAATACAGAGGAATTGAGATAAAATAGTATTTTGAATTTATAATAAAATCGTCCCTCAATCCAAAATCCCAAATTCAAATCAACAAACATAATAAAATCGTTTCAAATCCCAAATTCTCAGAGGTTTTGCTGCAAAATATATACAAAACAGTGATCTGATTACAGGAGTGATGCAAACCGCGATAAATTATACATAACATAATCAAGCAAAAATTTGACACACAAATACTTAAGTATACCCCAATAACACCGACAGATTTTCATTGATAGATTAGAGTTAAACCCGGGTTGTTTTTTTAACTCAGTCAATGAAGGCTAATTTTTATGAGGAGAAATTCATTTAATTGGCTAATGTAAAAACCAACTGCCAGGGTAACATTTATATGTTTTTTTATAACTCGACATTTCACTTATAAAATATATCGCAATCATTTTAGCCTTAGAAGAATACTACGCTCACTGCGCAAAAGAACTAAAATATACTGCCATCTATAGGATCACGAAGAATTGTGTAATAGATCAAGGATGACTAGAAATGTTTAAGACTGCTTTATCCTGCTAAATTCAAATATATTTTATTATTAACCGCTTAATTTTAGATAGTTATGAGCACTTTAGTCGTAGAAAGTTCGGGTTTAACGCTTAAATTTGTTTGGTTTTGTAATGTGTTTGGGGTCTGCCAACCGTAAATTAAAATGTTAGTTTAAAAATTATAAATTGTATAATAAGCACAAGTTTATTATAATAGAAATTATCTTTACCCTCCTTTACGTGTATTTATCTATCAAAGTATCACCCAAAGATTTGTGATAAATTCTTTTTGTGTGTATTTATTAACTTATAAACTTTTTTATATAAAGTTTTCTAATCATATGGTTAATCACGCCAATCAGGCGAACTTCTCCATTAGCTGATATGTATCTTGGAATAATTGAGTTAAGCAAATTGGATACAATTGAAATATACGTTTGTTTATAATCAAAATATTCGTAAACCAAAGTAAAAGAATTCATTAATAACATCTCAATTACGCAATACAATCACGTGCATGATTGGAAATCGAATGTTGTGGTGAGGTCCTTTATTAATTTAAGGTGTTCCTCCCAGTGATCAATCTGAGGTGTTTCCAATTAGTGTTATACCTTAGCCATTGGTCGATTTTTTTAATGTGATATATTAAAACTTTTCGGATAAAATTTTTTACCTTTATCGTAATTTGAGTTCTTTTATTTCTATATATATATCAGATCACTAGAATCTATCTATTGTTACGAAATTTTTTATAATACAATTTATGTGATTATATTTTCTTTCGTGATATTTTTTGAGAATTGCTATTGCCACCCTCTCAGATAATCTAGTTGGCCTCCAACCTTTCTAACCCTAATTATATTTTTTGAAAATCGCTATTGCCACCCTCTAGTTGGCCTCCAACCTTTTTAACCCTAATTAATAATTAAGGTTAGATTATATAGGAAGTGGCAGTAGCAAAATTAGGGTGACAATAGCAATTCTCTATTTTTTTTTTTTTTTTTTTTTTTTTTTTATTGTCATAGAATCATAGCCATGATTACATTTGCGTAATGATTTTCATTTTGATATTTTAATTAGATTAACTTCTTTATCATATTATGATACTTTCTCACAATTATTACTACCAGTGCTCGGCGCAATCAAGCAAAAGCTTGATGATCAAATATTTGTATCATGTCGGATATCAAATAATCATATAACAAATTAATTATCGTTATACTAATTTGATCTATCGTCAAGTTTTTGCTTGATCGTGCTGAGCCTAATTACTATATAGTTAAACGCCAATACTTCATTTTTACGTAATATTTTTCTTTTTCTAAATTATATAAAGAGTTGCTATTCACTAATAATGAGAACGAGATCGATAGTTAAGATCAATAATCGAATAAAGAAAATACCTTAAAGAGACTTAATAATGTACATCCTTATAAAAAAAAAAAAAAATATGAATCCTTATTTACTGTAGTGATTACTAGTTTATTAGACAACGATTGGTTGTATTTAGATGATGAGTTGGTTCACCTAATTTTGTGACGTTTCAATTAATCGGCCAATCAATCGATTGTCGATTGGTACGTATTACCATCGTTAAACTTGTATTTTTTAATAAAAGGTTACCTGTACGTATAACGATCCGTTTATGATCTTCAAATTTATCCCACTAGTAATTACGATTCAGCTAAACTCGGCAATAAAAGTCATTAAGCTCTTCCTGAAAGTGAAATCTCAAATTATTAAAAACCATTTACCGATGTAGAATTTAAATCCTTTTAGATTGTCCAAATAAAAAAGGAAAAGAAAATGTCTTCATGTGAAACTAATTCTGCTTCTAGTGAAATTACTAATAATAACTTGTCTATCGATGCCTTGGAAGAACCTATTGTAATAACACCAAACAGTGCATGGATTAATCCGTAAAACATATTCATGATGTCTTTGTGATGCATCCAATTTTAGAATTATTCTATTGATTAAGGTGAATCAAAAATTTTCCTATCTTTCATTAATCATGTATATTTTATATACGAATGTATAAATTGAATAACTGATAATATAAAGACCTTACGAAAGAATAGTGTGCTCAAAATTTGTTCATTTATTATTGCCTAAAAAATTATAATATTACTAATTCAATCTTTTATGATCGACAAAAATCAGCGTAAAAAAAAAAATACTCGAAATAACGTGAGTATTTAAAGATAATTTGCTTTTGAATATTAATGGTGAGACCATGTCTCTGTCTTTATTGAAATTTAATTAAAATTTAAAGATAATTTGCAGATTCAGTCTGAAAACATTTTTAATAATATTCTTTTATAGAAGGGATGTCAGAAAGAGAGCAGTTTGGAGAAACCAGTAAATCGTACTCACATGGCCGATATTGCAGTTTCGATGATTCTTGTGCCATTAAAAAACAGCAGAACAACGCAGGATGAATGAATATGAGAGAAAGGATCATGTTTACAAAGGATTATTCATTTAAATACACTTCCAATTATGATACAAGACAAGCGAAGATACCATGTTTAGATTTTTGGAAGCATTACTAACATTCATATACTGCAGGTATAAGAATCACTCAAATTTTTGGCTCTTTTTTTTTTTTTTAAGCTTTGTAAGTAATTTTGTAAATTACTCAAACTTAGATCAGTGTAAAATAGCAAGTAATAATAACTAAGAAGAATGTTTTAGAAACATTTAATATTCAGATAAATATAAACATCAGTACTAATATACAAGAAGAAACGTTATTATCGAGAAGCTTAAAACAAAACGAAATACTTATTACAAGCAAACAATTGAACGAATAAGAAACTTTTAATATACTAATTTAATGAGCACCTGTTACAGATATTTTTATTCATTAGAGGTTTCTAAACATATGTCTAAGAGATCTGTCGAATAATGCAATTAGATGAAGTCCACTCAATTCTTACAGGAAAATTATTTAGAATACCTTAAATATATCTCTCCTGTTCTACATATCCCCCAAAATAATTCTACGATATTTTCTCCATTAAATTCATCAAGAACTAAACAAATCAGACTAGATAAGAAAAAAAAAAGAATTATCAATCTTAAATTTTTATTAGTCTTCGGCTCTGGGCTTTGCCCATCCTATATATTTTTTTAAAAAAATGCTAATAAAGCTGACCCTTGTGGCTTGCATGCGTATTTTATGGATTTTTTTTTCCTATCAATATTTGAACCCAGATGTTTAGTCACGTGAGAGAGTGACGTTTTTATACTGTATTATACAAATCCGCATGCACCTTTGCTTATCGTTATGATCTTTCCTAAAGAAATATACAAACTTTATTACACTTATAAAAAATTTTGTCAGCAATGTTCTAAAAATTTTCCAAGTTATTCTGGTTATTCTGTTTTTGTTCAAAAAAAATGTTCGGAATGGAGTCGATTTTCCGAACATATACTGATTTTGTGCAATGTTTATACTTAATGTTGTCAACCCAAAAATTTCTTTTTTTTACATCATGATATAAAAATTTGTACAATATCGTACTAATATTCGGAAATTCGACTCCGTTCCGATCTTTTTTTTTTTTTGGGAAATGCCTACACTAATTGTACAAACTTTTTTTTATAGGGATAGCATAAAGAAGTTGTTATAACAAAGTTTTGTGTTATTTCAATATCAAAATTATGTTCAAAAAACAACACTGTTACGTACGTACATATGTATGCACATGGTAAAAATCGAATCTACCTTCTTATCCAAAACCGGGTCACAAGCAGTCGACAGAAATATGTAAACATTCATAAATTTTAGAAATTTAAAAAATTGTAAAAAATTGAAAAATTTTTAGAGTTTGGCAACTTTTGAAATTTGAAAATTCAAACATATGAAAAATAATGTATATGAATACATGATATTTATCTTAAATAAAGTACAACTCGATTAGAGTTCAACACTCGAAGTCATGATAAGCGTTTGGCTCTAATGATCCCCTCGATTAGCGTTAGTAAAGTTTAATTGTGTAATCTTAGACTTCCTAATAAAGAGAATCATGGAGTAATCTAGAGCTCTAACCGACCCTAGTTACTCAAACAAACAAAGTCTTTCCATGCCTTTATCAAAGTCTTTCATTATTAGGGTTAGAGTTTCAGTGTAGTATCTATAATGTTATATTTGTGTTATTCTTATTCCGACCTATATCTACTCCGGAAGCCATTATCACCAACGTTTAAAATTCAGAGTAATATCACGTGAACATTGATATTATATTTTCTATAAACGGGTATGTACGTACGAACGTACCCGGTCAATCTACGGTCAATCTGCATCATGGGTTCTAAGATTTTATCATCATTATACAGTTATAATGCTAAATTAGAACTAATGACATAGAAATAAAATGAGGGATGCATTAACATATATATATATGCGACCGCCATTCGACACATTCACTATTAAAGACTTCATCATGCATTATCGTTGCATGCATGAGAAAATGAAACCTAGATTGTTTAGTTTAAGATGTACCCCTAATCCACTTCTCAGACAACCTTTCACGCGCCAAATTAACACATCAAATAATTATAGCATGGAATGGCAATGCTAAAATAATGTAATAGGTAAAATGTGATTATCCTACACGCGTAACACTTTAAATTTTGATATAATATTAATAGATTATTATATATAAAAAAAATATGATATATGAGAAAATATGTTGTGCTAAAATGCAAAAGAACAACGAACAAGCTCGAAACAATTAATGGCATGGAATTTTGTAGAATATTTGTGTGTAGTTTGGCGAATGTATTTTCTTTTTTTAGGTATTTATAGATTTTCAAGCATTTTATATAATTTTGAAATACCGTGAGTATCATGTTACTTAATTTGCTATTAAAGTCACCGATTACATCAGCTAACCGTCACGCATAATGCCGATAAGATCTCGATAATCTATCATCTATTCAATTTATTCAATTCGATGTTAAAAAAAAAATCAGTTTAATTTTCTGATTCGCTCCTTCGTGCCATGTTTATTTAAGGACATTCGAATTCGCTCGGACCGTTATACATATATACTAATTTAAGTATAGTAAAAAAAAGATTCATCAACTGCGCATTTAATTTATTATTATATCAACATACAGTAAATGTATGCGTACTTATAATATTTTGATTATACTTACGTACATAACGTATGTAAAATACGTCTGCATACCGATACAGTACTTACCTATGATATCTGGCTGCCTCACATCACTTCCCCACACATAAAAAAAAAACAACAACTTATTTTAAGGTAACAATAGTTCCTAAAAGAAAAAAACCTTGCCTATCAACTAACGTGATAAAAGACTTTGATAATATAAAAGGATCAGATCACCACTGACGCATAGATGCAAGTGGTTAATCAGTTACGATAATACTACACGAACTTCCATTATTTTAAATATACTACGTTTAACTTATGAATTGGCGTAAAAAACGATATGTAAATCGTTAATATTAAGTACATACGTACGTACCTTTATTCCTCCTTTGTTTCGGATCAGAAAGGTTAGTCATATCTCCAGGGTGTTAATATGGTAATAACTGGCATAATAAATGACACCAAGATTATATAAAGAGTATGTGTTTCCATGCCACTTGACTTCTTTGCAATTATAAAAAGTATGTGTTCCTATGCTGTTTGACTTCTTTTTATGATTGCAACGGAATTCTTTACAATTACCATTTCTGTCGTATGATTATAACTGTACATACATATATATAAGCTGTATACGTACGTTACAATCATTATAAACAAAAACATAATAACGATTCACGTATAACGATAAACAAGATGTTTAACAAAAAATCTTCAACGACTACATCTGACAAGAAAAAACCTTCAGAACGTATTAAAAAAACTATCAAATCGATTGTAAAGTCAAATGATACAAAAAAAAATGATAGTAAAAAAAATGCTACGGATACTAAAAATAAAAATTCACCTGTATTAAATACTAATAAACAATCAGAAGCGAAATCTGATGTTAAGATATTTGATATTGATCAAAAAATATTACCTAAACAAAATGATTCAAATGAATCTGATGAAAAAAAAATTACCAAAGACAAACCTTTAGTCAATAAACCTTTAGTCAATAAACCTTTAGTTAATAAACCTTTGGATGATTCTAAAAAATCTTTAAAGAAATCATCGAAAACTGAAGAATCTAAAAATAATTCTAATTCAATTAAACCTACTTCCATTAAAAAACGTCCTTCTGTAGCATCCATTTCATCTGTTACTTCAAATGTTGAAACTAAAAACAATATCACTGATAGTAAACGTCGCATGTCTTCAGCCGTACGTTCAGAGACATCGCGACCATCAACACCAGATATCATTAAAAAACAATCTTCAAAAATAAGTCTAAATCCTTCACGACCAACTACTCCTTCACGACCGACTACTCCTTCACGACCAACTACTCCTTCACGACCAATTATACCTTCACGACCAACTATACCTTCACGACCAACTACTCCAGACCCTACAAGACGCCCAACTAGTCGTTTAACAACACATGAAAATTCAATCACTTTGACGCCAGACGCTACAAGACGAGTATCTTCTCGTCCTACATCGTCTGAACTCTCCAAAACTGCAAAAAGACCAACATCAATGATATCAAGCACGAATTCAAGACCTGCATCACCAGAATTCACAAAAACTGCTAAAAGACCTACCTCCGTTATATCTCAGCCATCAATACCTGAAATTAAAGCGAAACAAAGCCGTTCGACGCAACAACATGATTCTTCAAATATCATTACTAAATCAAAACAATTATCTCAACAAGCACCATCAACGTCAACGTCAACGTCAACGTCAACGTCAACGTCAATGTCAGGAGTAGCTAAGAAACGAAGTGTTTCTGTCTTGTCAACAAAGTCTTCAAGACCACCCTCACCAGAAATTACCAAACTACCTGAACCTCCATTAATACCAGGAACGGTCAGAAAACCGAATACCTCTTCTAAACCTTCAAGACCATCCACTCCCGAAGTAACAAAATCATCAACGATTGAGACTATAAGAAAACGTAGTGTTTCAAGTGTTTCAAGACCATCCACTCCCGAAGTAAACAAACCATCAACAATTGAAACTATAAGAAAACGTAGTGTTTCAAGTGTTTCAAGACCATCCACTCCCGAAATAACAAAACCACCAACGATTGAGACTATAAGAAAACGTAGTGTTTCAAGTGTTCCAAGGCTATCCACACCAATCAATCTTGAAATTAAAAAATTACCAGAGATAACTGGGCATCAACGTTCAAATTCTAGTGCACAAATCTCATTTTCTACCACATTTTATCCAACATCTAATAATTTAACATTAGATCCCCAAGTTAAAATAAATAGGCGAACATCATTCACATCATCAATAACATCACTTATATCTGATGATAATTATTTCCCAAGATCTACAACACCAACTTCTGATACTTCAGCGGAAAGTAATGATAGTTGTAATGATTTTGAATTTAAGAACATATCATTATCAAATGAAGTCATTAATAATAGTGTTTTTGAGGCAAATCATAATGTTCTTGAGGCAAATCATGATGTTCTTGAGGCAAATCATAATGTTCTTGAGGCAAATCATAATGTGCTTGAGGCAAATAATAATGTTCTTAAGGAAAATAATAACGTTCTTGAGAGAACAAATAATGAACAATTATTTATGGAGAAATGGTTAGAGAATAATAACCTAACATCAAATACGATACAAGATAATGATAAGAAATCCACGGAAATTAATATTCCCATGAATCAAGATATCCAATCACATAAAAGTGATTTAGTAGTATCTGATTCTGAACATGATGTTGCAATTTGTGTTTCGACGTTAAAATCATTAGATAATCCAACAGTCATAGAAACCTCTATAGAGAATACAGAGATATCAAATAATAATATATGCAATAAATCAGCAGATATACAAGATAAACAAGATAATTCAAATCTGAATATAAAAGAATCTATAGAGATTTTAGATGAATCTTCTGAAGAATTTAAAGCCGAAACGAAAATAAATGCAGTCGAATTAGTAAATAATATGATGATGAAAATAAAAACAATTAAGAATGTTATCGATATTAACGGAGATAAGTTACCAGCCATAATAGAGCAAGATCTTGATCTAACCAATCTACATGATTATATGCCAACTGTTGAAATCGAAACGAAAGAATTGTCACGCATGACATCAGATGTGACATCAGACGCGACATCAGACGCGACATCAGACGTGACATTAGATATGACATCATATATGACATCAGATATTATATCAGATAACAAGAGACATGATTTACAGTATTTGAAAGAATCTACGGATAAATTGATGATGGATTGTGAAAAGACACGTGCCATAGATATAAAAGATTGTGCCAATAATAATACTTTGAAGGATAATTTATGTGCAATGCAAAATAATATAAATTTAAATGATATTAATAGTATTCTTTATCTTTCCACCTCGCCCGCTATTATCGAACATCGGACAATATCGGTATGTGCAGAACCATACAAAAAATATGTAGGGTCATATGGTACAACACCGCAGGATTTTATACCATTTTCAAGTTACGAAACGCAAGATATTGTGACGTGCGTTGATGAAAAAAAATTCGAAGAAATTATGCGACAAAATGTTTTGAGATCTCCGGAAATAGCATACAAAAAACATACAGCTACGGATATAATAAAAGAACCCAATATAAATACAGAATATCTTTTAAATTCTGTTGATTCAATACCAAAATTAATTACTACACAAGAAGAAGAAATAGTAATTTATCCATCGTTATCTGATAATATTATTACAAAAGAAGAACAACAATGTAAGACTAAAAACTAGTCTTGTTTTTTTTTTGTTTACAAATAATATTGAATATCAATATATAATATATCTCTCTTTTATTATCTTTTATTATCTTTTATTAAAATTAGATTATGATGTTTCAATTAGTGAAGGTAAACAAATTTTAAACAAATTTTAAACAAATTTTAATCAAAGTTTGGAATTTTTATAAACAAATATAAACACCTTTTTTTAATAATTCTAGATGAGAATATAAATTCAAAATATAAAATGAAGAAGCCATCTTATGGCACATTTCATGACAAATATTCCTGTAAGAATAGTTATATTTAAAGGCAATTGTCCTAATTAATTGTTCTAATTAATTAACCTAATTAATTAACTATTTATTTTTATTTTTTTGATAGATTCAAATTCTGGCAAATCTGTTCATGATCCATTAATATCTGAAGATGAAAAGTTTTCATTATGTTCTTCTTGCCCTATTTGTTAATTTTTATTTATTAAGTATATATTTAAAATTCTATACATACATATATATATTTATTTATTTACTGTATTTATTTATTTATTTTTATCCTTGTACGTATTGTATAAATTTATTATTATATATTATGGTTTTAAGAATTTTGAGTAATGAGCTAGGAAAATCTCTATTCGAAAACAATTATCGAACGGGGATTTTTCTAGATCATGACCCATTTAAGATTTGATTATAAATAAAGAATACGATGATTAAGATAATTTATTTAATTTTTTTTTAACTTTGTAAGAACTTACCGTAATTGAGAGGCATGTTAATGTTAGAATAAAGTGGTAAGATACTTGAGAATATGCATATAAAATATAGCTTTCGGTCAAAAATATTACAGGCATTGACTTTTACTTTTCTTTTAGTACTGTAAACGTTTAGTTATAACTACTATGAATATTGACATAGTTTAAATTTGATTTTATCGAGATGTGACTATCAATTCAAATTGTCTAATACATATTAGTAGCTTGTGAAGATATCAAGATATCACGGCTGGACGGAATTAGGAACCCGATTAAAAATATAAACCCTATTCAAATCCGCTTATACTTTTTATTACTCTAAATCCTAACCTATATGGGTAATTATTTTTGAATTCAGACCAAAATGTTATTACGTCATATATAAAATTGCTCCGGGTTCAAAAATAATTATCCATATATATATATATATATATATATATATAAATGCACCCCAAAAAAATTTTGAAAATTTCGTACTATATAAAATGTTTAAAATTTCCAGCTTCAGCTTCAACCACGACACATAAACACATAATCCTATGTATAATCTAATTCCTCAAACCATCAATTCAACAGCAAACACATCCTGTTATCATTAGTATCTGGGATTATTTTTTGAATGACTAAACAAAGTGTTTCTGACATGCAAGTTTTTTTCTCACATGCAAATATTTTTGAAATGATAACAGTGAATTAAAATTTTTCTTATACGTCACCCTCGGTATCTGATAAGTCTTCATCTATAATATTGATACGTTTTAGATCGCTACTAAACGTCACTTGTTTGGGTGATGCAGGTTTTGATTCGGGGTTTTTAAATGATGATTTTACGATTTCACCATTTTGTTTTCGGAGTAATGAATTCCCTTGATGTGTTAATTGTGGTGAAATAGACAAATTGTCTAGTTTTAAGACAGCGCTATTATTTGCAGTGTCACGTGTCGCTGTTATTTGAGATTCAGATTTATTTTTTGCATTAACGGTTGTGGATAATGTCAAATTTAAAACTTCAACAATGGGACATTCAAGATTCCGGGTATGTCCAATAGTAGGAATAACTTGTTTTATAGTCAGAGATGTTGTAATATATGTAGACGTTTTAGGTGGTACGTAGGGCATTATCGTCTAGAAAGAAAAAAACAAAAGAAAAAAACAAGGTAGGTTTTTTTTTACTCACGGAACATGAAAATGCATCTTTTTATATGATTTTCATAAAATATATTAAAATATATGCGCATGTACAAATGTACAAATTCGGACATAACAAGACACGTCCAAACTTACTAAATTATAAATTCATACGTATATCGATATCAATAGTGCGGAGATACGTATTATAATGCCATTCAAATGAAATATGTAAAAAAATAACAACAATGATGTATGAAACAGGAAAATTCCTTGTTCATAGTATATTTTTTCTTGACTAAATCGTATTTATCATTGGGGCAATACAATTTTCCCGAACTCCGCCAACCACGGGATTAAATCAACATGACTAATGATATTTGTAATTTCAGTAATACTGTGATATAAAGTATATACTTTCCGTTTATACTTTGCTTAAAAATTAAATTCGATTTCAAGATTGATCAAAATATTGACTTCTGATTTCAAATATTGTGACTCATGGAGAATCCCTGCGTTATATAGCATAATTCAATACAAATATTACATGTAGAAACACGTCGTAAAATTATTCAGATTATTATAAATAGAAAATACAAATCTTCAACAAACATAAAAAACGCATTATCAACTGAAAGTATGTCAGATCATTACTCAATCAGTTACCCATTGGCTTAATATATATCGATATGGCTAAATGCATACTGGAAAAAGATACATCCAACAAAACATTATCATTCTTAGTACAATATCAATAAAAAAAATTTTAACTCTAATGACGATACTAAGATTCCTTCATACAAAGTTTAGCATTTTATTATTAATAATAAAATTTGATTTACGTATGATAATGCAATGGTATGTGTTTGGAATTAACGATGCTGATGTATTCGATCCGTATCACGGAATATAACAATAATGGTACTGTACGTGCGTACGAAAATCAACCTAACAGCTAATAAATCATGAGTTATAGCACGAGATCTTTTAGAATTATAGCGCACGTGGCGCAGATACGAATTTTAATAGCACAAAAAAAATCATTGGATCACGAGGTCAAATAAATGATACAAAATTGTAACATGTTTGCAACAGGTTTTTATACTATATAATTTTCAAACAACCTAAGTCTACGTATTAATAGTTAAACCAATTCACTTAATATATGTTCAATTTTACTAATCAAAAATTTTTACACATTTTCGGCCTATTACGTATATATTATATGTTGTTAATATTAAAACCGAACTCGAACCCGAACTCACCCTTGAAATACCCTTGAAATTCAAATAATTTTTAAACTCAGACCAAAATTAAACTCACCCAAACTAGACTTGAACACGACTTAAGTTGGTTTGAGTTCGATGGTATAATTTAAAAATACTAGCAACTGATTCAAGTTCATAATTGAAGCGGAGATAGAAAAGTTATGATCAAATCCAATCGAGGGCACAGTCACAGTCACATAACCTTTCGACCATATAAATTTGACATAACCATATCGCTCTAACTATAATTATCGTGACTTGTTTTTTTTCTACATTGTATTCCTTATTCGTTCATTTTCCAGCCGTTATATAGCTAATATCAAAATAACTGTTTGTCTAGATAACTTATCCCTTTAACTGTTTGTCTAGATAACTTATCCCTTTAACCGTTTTGCAGGCAAATTTGCCTGCAAAAATTTATCCAATAATCACACATATGTACCCCGCTAAAGTCGTATATATGTTGTAAGTAGGAGTGGAATTATCATAGAGTTCGGAATCTACTTAGATTAGAATCGAATAATTATACTAAAAATCTCAACCCTAACCTTAAAAAACCAGAATCAACTTAAATTCTGTTCTCACTTGCGACATATATATAAATGATCTAATTAAGTCATGAGCGTATGTAGTTATCAGAATATTGGAGTTTTAAATTGTCATTGAATAGGTACTTGTGGTTTGACTAGGTGATACACACGTTTCTTCTAAGGAGTTATTTCGCTAGTTTAAAAGGAAAACAAAGGTAAGTTGCTATCAAAAGTAGTTAAAAATGGTATCGTCTTCGTGAGTAGTATTGCCGATGATAATGTCACGTATAAGTCTAATTATGATTTATGTGAGTTGTACTAGCAAAAACAAATTTGATCAAAAATTTGCAGGCAAATTTGCCTGCAAAACGGTTAAAGGGATTTGTTTTACAGTAGTTCTTCTAAAATCGATTATTTAAAATAATAATAAATAATAATAATGAAAATATATATCAGAATTGTGCATCTGATTGGATGCATCTTCAGTTTTGAGACAATATTATCTTATAAATGGCTCGGTTCTGATTTGTAGAGCAGTAAGATTGGCTTGGCGTGGCCTACGTCGGCTATGAGCAGAACCGAGTCGATTCGAGCTGTTTTTTATCATTATTACTTCAAAATAAACTTACTTATTGTCCATTCAAGGATTAAACGTGTAAGTTTTGATATTGTCGAACGTTTAGCACAAGTAAAATGATATTTAACAGCGATAGGTCTTATCCTATTGTTGTTAATTTAACCCTATTGGTATCTTATTACTGACGAATTTCGGCACAAAAGGAGGTCAATCAGAAGTCAATTGGGATTCAATAGGTATTTTTACTGATTATTAATCAATAGTAACCAATCTGATAGGATTTTTTACAAATTGCAAATTATTTAATTACATTAATTACTATCGATTATAACAGTTAAAATTGTACCTTATTGGTTACTATTGATTAAATTGTAAAAATTCCTATTGATAATTATATATTTGACTTGTAGGTCTTGATCCGATTTCTACTTATTGAATCCTGATTGATTCCCCATTGACCTCTTGCACCAAAATTCGTCAACAATATGGTGTCAATAAATTTTGCAGCAATGAGGTAAATTAACTCCTGATTGAATATTATTTTACTTGTGTAACTCATTTAATTCAAATAAAATATGTTTGCCATTTTATAAAACCGTTTTTTTCCACTATCAGATTGGATGTTATATAATATATCAACATCAAAAAGACTGCAATATAAATAACCTATCATTACACTTTTAAACCAATATATTTTCTTATTTCATCTTTTGAGCACCATGATATTTTATTTTTACTCCAAAATATGCATGCAAAATATACATGCAAAAAGTAAACGCGATTATGTATGCGAAATGAGCCACCAAGACCAGCTTTGTTTATATAAAAATAAAATACTGGATGAATTAATAGTGATAATTTTTGTAACTATATTATAATTACTACTGTATATTTATATTACCAATTGTAATAATGGTAAATGGTATGATATGCACATTTTCCGCTATCTGCACTCCAACAGTACCGAATTCACTCTTATTCAATTTAAATGTTTTGAGATCTAATACATACCGTCATTTGTCTCGCGACATAATTTTATCTCATCTTCCATTATTTTCATCCATTATTCTCTGTCGTTAAAGACTATGGAGAAATTTTTCAGGTTGGTTTGAATTTTTTGAGTGGAGGATTTTTTGTTAAAAAGAACAGACGTTAACCTTAACAGTTAAGAATATAGATTTTGTTTTTTGAACATAAACTAATTGTTAATGTGCATTAAGTGCACTTTTTTTTGAAAATAGTATAGTATGATGTATTTTAATTTATATAAAGATTCTAGTCTTTATATATAGCGTACATAAAATTTTAGCCAATGTTCATATAACACGCAAAATTACTACCTGAATTTTATATACTGATAATTTGGCTAGCCAAGGGTTAATTTCGAAACGATGATTTTTTCTATTTCTGAAATATTGATAAAATGGCGACATATCTTAAGTTTTCTTTCAATACATTTATATTTTTTCTAATCTGCATAAAAGTAAGAGACTTTTTTTCATACGACTTCATTGATCCGACTACAAGTAAACTGCAAACAGTCTTATGAAAAATTTCGAACATTAGTTAAGTTGCAACTCCAATAAAAAAAAAAAAATACACAAAACCGTATATGTAGGTTCTATCTTCATAAGGTTAACTACTCCATCACGAAGATATGTTCTTGTGTGATAGTAAAATAGCCACATAGAATTATGTATATACAGTAGTGCTCGAATGTCCTTCAGCATCGTACCACTGTCTGCTATGGATAGGTTCGGTTATAATTGTTTACAATCAATTTTAATCAAATTTTCTAAATTTGATATATATATATATATTATTATTATTTAAAGTTGCTTAGAATATATCATCTTATAAACAAAAAGAAAGATACCTTCTTTGAAATCCAAAAATTTGGAAGAACTTTGCAAGGATATATATTGTGTAGAACATAAGTCAGGAAAGAATGATTAGGAAAGTTTGGGATTTGTGTGGTTAAACGGTTCCAATCCTGACTGACTAACTACATGTGGTACTGTAGCTTATTCATTCACATCAATGATAGGCAGACTTGTCATGGAAGAAAAGTTATTGTATGTCCAGCCAAGCCTGAAAAGGTTTATCAGACTACGTATGTCGAAGAAGTCAGCAATCAAGTGACTAAGGCCAGACCGATTTAATTTTCTGTTTAGGCCTCTTGAAGTTAAACTTTCGTTTAACGTTATCCCCCCTCCATCCCCTGAGCTCCCCCCTAAAATTAAACAAATAGAGGTGACAAATTAGTCAGTGTAATGATCGGCACAACGATCGGAATTTTTCGATTATAATCGGGATTTTTCGGTATACTATATGTTTATTTTCTATGTTTGTTTAATTTTTCCCCCCTCCCCCCGTGAATACGAAAAAAAAAATAACGTTAAACGAAACTTTAACTGCAA
>CAJVPZ010000842.1:0-16700 GCA_910592135.1 Racocetra fulgida | reverse complement strand
ATAAAATTCTGTTATTAATATTTTCTTTTTTGGTGTAACATGTCATCTGTTGACAACACTGAGTTCACGTTCATCGTCATGGGCAAGATCAGTTGATCATGGAAAACTTGGATTAATCCAACCTAAGGATGTTAATCTGGTCCCAAACTAGTTAAAGAATTTATATATCATCCCTAGAATAGATATTATTATTATGTTTAATTATATGGACCAATCAGATGGCCTTGAGATCATAAGATTATGTGAACTAGTCCCGGTAAGGCGGAAGTGGTATATTAGTAATAAAAAATTACCCCCATAATCTTGATATAGTGATCGTATAATTTTATTTTCTCAGCGAGACGAATAGAATGATACTAAGTGATCCGATTTCAATCATTATATCATATAAAAAATCTAATTGATATTGATTAAAAAGGAATAGTCATGGCACCGGATAAGGATTATAGTCCGTTATCAACTATTGTACGAAAACTTATCACTGAATCTTTTTTAATTATTCACAGTGATCAAATCAACTTTACATAATAACTTTAATGCACAAAATTCAACCTTGGTAATATGATTAAACTAAATTACGCAGATCAGTATCAAAATTTATCTCTTAAACCGTTTAAAATTCAGGGCAAATTTGCCCTCAATTTTTCCGATTGTCACAAGTTCAAATTTTGTTTTGGATATTAAATATAATATATACAAAATAAGTGGCTTTTATATTATGATTTATAATGTTCAATAAATAATCTAGGCGCTGCTTATCTATGATAAACTTTTAAAAGTATATATAGTTACCAATGAATAACTTCCGAGACTGATCTGCTTTGGATGTTTTTACCACCAAAATGATGATGCAAAAAAAAATAAATTAAAATCATTTGGAAATATGATCCTTTAATCAACTATATTCCTCCCTTTTTCGGTTTTTTCTTTTTTTTCTCTTTTTTTCCTTTTTTTTAAAAAAAAAATGTATTCTGAATTATTAACGCAGTTGTCTGGCGATATCATAAAGTTGATACATAATTCTGAAGGATATGATGTTAAAATAAAAGTTGGAGAATCTCCAAACATTCAAGAATTTAAAGCTCATTCTTTGATATTGAGAGCTAGGTCTCCTTATTTCCATAGAGCTTTATCATGCGAATGGACAAAGAAACAAGAAAATATTATCATATTTGAGAAACCTAACATGTCTCCAAATATTTTTGAAATAATATTAAGGTGAGTCTGAAATTATAACTACAAATACTCGATCGTATACTTAGTTTTCTTATTTTTTTACAGATATATTTATGGTGACATATTTCGATTAGATGATTATGACCCTTTTGACATTCTTGATCTTCTTATTGCTGCCGACGAAATAATGATTGATGATGTTTTAATGAATCACGTTCAAACTTATTTGATTCATTCAAAAGCTACTTGGATAGACGATAACCTTTTAGATATTCTTACTATTGTTTCTCCCCGTGATTCTTGTCAAAAATTACGAGAGTATTGTCTTGATGAAATAATTTTACGTGATCTATTATCCTTCTTTGATGCTGATTGGTTTCCCTCTATAGATGAATCAATACTTTTGGCTTTATTACAACGTGATGACCTTGGATTAAGTGAAACTGTTCTCTGGGAGTATGTTTTAAAGTGGGGTATCGCAAACACTTCTGGTCTTGAAAGACCTGTTGAACATTGGTCACCTAAAGATTTTGCTGCTTTAGAAAAAACTCTACGTAGATGCATACCACACATTAGATTTTTTCAAATGTCTCGTTCTGACTTTTATAAACATGTTCAACCTTTTGCAAAGATCTTACCCGAAAACCTTTTGAACAATATAACTCTCTATCACCAAACGAATTGTCTTCATTCAATAACGTTACCAGCGCCAAGAAATCCTGCAATACGAATCAATTCTTCCGTTATTATTAATCCGAAATGTGGCAAGATCATTATAAGTTGGATCGAGAAAAAACCATTTCAATCTAATAAAAATATTAATTGCACTTATGACTTTAATCTATTATATCGTGCAAGTCGTGATGATAGTGATTCTTTTCACAGAATGTGTGATAATATTGGTCCAACGCTCACTGTAATAAAAGTCGAAGGTACTAACGAAATAATTGGTGGTTATAATGCGTTAAATGTTGGTTGGCAAAGAGGATGGCTTTCGTGTAGTCGTGGATCAAAAGGTTGTTTTATATTTTCTCTTGGCATTGATGCAAAAAAAGCAAAACTTGAAGAAGATGCGAAATGCGGTTACATTTTATATGATCAAGTGGACTTTGCTATATATGATCATCCACAAGACGGTCCGTGTTTCGGCTCTGGACCGGATCTTTATGTTAATATTAAACGCGATCAACCTTTGGGATATCGTCAGCATAGATGTTATAAATCAGGTGTTTTCGATAGACAAGGCAGTTTTAGATGGAAGGATTGGGAGGTATTTCAAATAGTTAAAAAAGAAATATAGGTGGTTAAATATTTTCTTAATTCTTAAAAGCATTCTTCATAGACTTTTGTTCTTAAAAGAAATATAATACTAATAATAATCATCATAATTTTGGATCTTATTAAACAAATCCGAGTTAAAGATAGGCTAAGAAAGGCATTATATGTATGTAAAGTTGTCTTCCCAGCTTTTCTTTTTGTTTCTCACTATTTTCTCTTCTTGTTTCGTATTTGCTGATTATTCGATCATGTGATCAAATTTTAATGGTTTTTTTTTCTAAATAAAGAAATTCTCACATTATGTTTGCAAATTTTCCTGTAAATATAAATCATTCTATCTGTTTGTTTAGCATTATAAATGCTTACCGTATCCCTGTAAAATGGCATAAGCGATAATTGGCTTAAAATTTCACGCAAGTACATATCAGGATAAAGGAGTAACTTTTATAACGTAATCCTGGGGAATTAAGGTACACAAATAACCTTGGGGTCGAGCTTAAATTAATACATTTTTTATTCATATTAAATAACCTTTAATAGCATTCATTTTTGTACGTATCATGTACGTACGTATTCATTTTGAAATAACACTTTGTTCTACGTATACGTTCTAATTACAAGCATAGTGCAGATGACCCCTAATTAAGGGGTCTGACACCTTCCGAAATTACCCTAAGTAAAGGTGATTTTCTATATCTCTCTAAATGCATGTCCTCTAAATGCAGGTCATATTAAATTTTCTTTAAATTGCAGATTTAGAGGTTATAGTAAACATATATTCTCTAAATACAGATTCTCTTTAAATGCAGGTCTTTTTTTTTTTTTTCTTAAGAAAATTTTCTAAGTCCCGGCGAATGCATTTTAGAGGGAGTTGACTGTATCTACTAACCTCTTAGCCTATGTCTAACCCTAATCCTAATATTAAAAATCGGAAAAACCAAGCTTTAAGCGTCCCCCTAATTAGATCAGCGATAGTGTAATAGTAAAACATATAATTAAACCAGCAAATCCACACAAATAAAGTTGTCAGGTTTATTCTAACGTGCTTTTTAAAGTAACGTCTATTATTTTTATTGTTTGGATCGTAGCGGATAACAAAAATATCAAAAACGCTATTTGAATTTTTGTCTGTCATTAAGCAAATTCAAAGTTACGTTTTTGGTATTTTTATTAAATCATGTTGCGCGGAAATTGAGTCCTCCACTATGCTCCAAACAATAAAAAAAAAAAAAAAAAAATGGCATTGTTAATTAAAAGAACATGCTACGTATAATGAACTTGACAAAATAAATTTTATATATATAAAAAATCTTAAATTAGTTTGTAATTAGACCGATATAGAACACCCCAAATGTTTTGGTATCTTAAATTTGGCACAATGCTTTAATTCAAAATATGGGTTATCGCTCTAATGATTACACCATTCGTTTTACAAACGTTATCAATAAAATTTCACATTCCAAAAGATGACCACTATTCTATTGTGTGTTGTTGCAAAATAATGCACACATAATATAAGACAGTCCAGGATATAATTTAAGACACTCTTGTAGCACGTGAAAATAAATATTTCTTTGTTTTACTTGTACTTAAGCACCTTATATAGACGGCTTCGTAGACAACAAATAATAAAAACTAAATTTCCTTGGCAATAATGAATTCGGATAAAGCTGAAGCTTGATCCTCCAATGCCAAACCCTCTAATTTAACCGTAAGATATTTTCCAATTTCCCCATTTTCTTGTTCAATTGCTCTTAAAAAGAGCTTCAACAAAAAAAAAAAAAAGATTTCTCGGTATTAGGCACCTTTTCAACAAATTCATGATGGCAAATAAAACCTTTTATAAGTTCACCTCGTTAGGTCCAAACCTTTCAACCCTAAACCAATACTTTTTCTCCTTTAGCCCATCGCCTTTTTGAATCCAATAAACACGATCTCCTTTATAATCAAGAAGTTCTCCATTTTTTGAAATTTCAAACATTGTAGGACTATCATTCATGACATCCCATTTGAATTGCAAAAGTCCGGAGGAATCGAGACTTAAAATGTGACTATCGCGAGCCCTGATTAAACCTTTGTGTATTGGTTCAACTATGAATCACAAAACATTTAGAAAATCTCGTATAAAAAATGAAGTCCATATTTTTTTTTTTTTTTTTTTACCTTTTGTCATATTTAAAGCGAGGATTCGTTCATATTTAAGAAATGGGTGATAAGTATTAAATAGTTGAAATAATTAAATAATTTTATATTATACATAATAATTACATCATATTTCGTAATGTTATAGAATACAAAATTTTATCCCTTATTTTTACTTTCCCTTCAGACTAACTCTACGTAATTTCTTTTTATGGAAGATGGTTAAAGCCAGATACATCACGAGATTACATTAGGGTTAGGATGGCTTTAACTGACAAATTAATCTATAGAAATTTCCATTCCGTCTATATACTTAATAAGAGGTAGTCTGTTAAAAGCTTGCCGAACCTGTTCTTGAGTTGAAATTTTCAAGCATTTTTTACATGTCTTTGGTGATTAAGGAATTGGGAATCATTCATACAATATCAATTTTATCAATTTTATCAATATTATTAGTAAATTACGTGTTATGCTAATGAGCTTAGCTTATGGACCAGATCCCGATCAAATTCTCTATTTGAGAAAAACCACCGTTTGACACTTGCTTTCACGTTTTAATTAAATCAATAACGATAAATTAATCACAAATTTAATTTTGATCGATGCTATGCTCGATAATTGACCGAATTAAAAAACTCGGTAAATGAAAGCTTATTCCGATGCTTGAAATTTTCGATCGATAATCGGATGATAATTCAATGATTCCACTTTCTAATTTGAATGCGTTTTAATACAGCTGTTTTCATTATTTTTGGGACATCTGGTGAAAAATTGACCGAATGATTGTTTGGCCGATTCAATAAGTTATTGGTTTCGGTAGTGATAAACTTTTAATTCGTGCGTTAAAACGATTTATATTTTTTAATTCATAGCGATAATATTTTCTGAACGGTACTAATAATGTCAACACATTCAAAATTAGGTTTTCGTTTAAATGCATGTCCAGTATGTTTAGTGTGTTTAGTTTGTACGAAAATTTATGGCGAAGATTGTTCTTGCCAACCAATGGATCCTAATAAAAACATACATAAAAAAGATTCTGAGTATAAGCTTCAGAATAAACACATTACACGAGTAGGCGTTAATAAAAAAGCTCGATATGATCAAAAATTTATTGAATGGATTAAAAACAATATTATTCGAGTTATAATTCCAAACAACCAGATTTCATTAACATTTTCGAAACTGTATTGAGAATTATAACCAACGAAATCAATGTAAAAATTTATATGCCATATCATTTTATTTAAAAGGTTAATATTTTAATGATTATTATAAAATATAGGTCAAAAAGAAAGCAGCATGAATTGAATGAAAGTATTGAAATGATAGATTTGACAACTAGAGAACCTTTAACTTGTTTACACACAATAATATTATAAAAATATCTAATTTGTCTAAAGTAATGGTAACTGGATCTAAATTATCCAACTTACCTGAAGCAATAGCAATTAAATCAGATTTATTATATAACTGAAACTCTTTCTGCTAATTCTCAATTTTGATATTTAGCAAAACAATAATATTATTTTTAACAAAAAGTTTAAAAAACAATGTTTCTGCTTTAAAAAAAAAGAAAGGTTTTTTAAAATACAGTAACAGATAATTATTTATTTACCCAAACAGCAAAAAAAAACAAGAAATTTTTTTAATAAAAAAATTTTTGAAAATTTTAAAAATTTGGTTTAGATTTTAAAAATATAATCATCATTATAGATATATAAATAATAATAAACAAACAAATATGCAAATCAGATAAACAAACAAGTTACAGATTATATTCTAATCTAAAATAAACAAATATATTAATAAATAACAAATATATTATATAAAAGTTACAAACAAAAAACAAAAAAAGTTTATAAAAAAAGAAAAAAATTAAAATAGAATCTAAAATAATATAAAAATAAAACAATTATTATAAAACACACCTATAGTGGTTTTGTACCTATTATATGTTTTTATTATATTTTTTAAAATTTTTTAAGTTTTTATAAGTTTTTTATATAAAATTTTTAACATTAATTTTTTTATATTAAAGTTAATATTAAGGTTAGAAGAATGTAGTAACTTAGTAAAGTTGAATTTCATTGGCAATGAAATTCGAATTTTACAGAATATGTTATATCAGACTTGTACTGGAAGGCTATAAAATATTAGTATAATGCATGAGTTATATGAAATCTGAGTAAAGCAGCTAGATTAATCTAGGTATTGGGTATACAAAAGCCTGCTTGGCAAATCTTAAGTAGAAAGATAGTACAAATCTTTGACAATACTATATAAAGGATTATTTAAGAGATCTGAACACCAATTTTAGTGATCTAGATAAGAACTGAATATTTGGCAAAGATATTATATCAATCAGGTCACTGGATAAGTAATCAGAGGAAAAGAATCTAACTATGGAGATTAGAAGTAGATCACAGCCCCTCCAGACTATCTAGATTAGAAGTTTGGATTATTAACAGAACTTAGATACTGGTAATAGTCTGTATAATAGGTACTGGGATTTGGATAAACTCTGCAAGGGCAGAAGTAGATAATAGTAACAGCTTCAGCTTACAAGTACTTGTTTTCAGACTCAGTGTAAATTACTAAAGACTAGGTTAGCCAGATTGTAGGTACAGAAAGTTTTAGCAATTATGTCTCAAGGATAAATTAGTCCTAAGGCTATAGCATGCATCTGAAACTTTTCGATTAACAAATATAGCAGAGATGTTCTAGTGATACAAAAAGGTTATGTATATTACAGAGGGTTTAAATAAATAACCTTTTAGTCAAGTTATAGATATAACAAATAGTGTAGTCTCTATAGCATAATACTGATTATAGATTATTTAAATAGATAATCAAAAGTTGAATGTATAGCTAGTTGTATTCTCTAATATAATTAGAGTTCTTTGTAAGCTCTTCACTTGGTATACTTAAATAAAAACCTTTATGTTAAAGAAGTTAGTATAAAAAAAAAAAAATTATTATTATAGTTAGGATTAGAGTTTGAGAAAAGTTTTTGGAAGTATAAAATATTTTTATTTAAAATATCTTATATCAATTAATTAGCTAGTTTTTGAAATAATACAACATAAGTGATAAAACACTATAGGTGTGTTTTAGTAAAAATAAAATAAAAAATAAAATTTATAAACTAGTGCTGTTAATAGATATAATAAAAAAAGCAGAAATAAACCAAAGTATATTAACTATAATATATTTAATAAGATTATTAAAATAGTATAAAAAACAAAGCTAGAGATCAGTTTATCAAAACTCTTTTGATAATTCTTTAGTTAACAACAAATTTATTAAACTACAGTAAACGATATAGAAAAAAGACTAAGTAAGCATAACAATATCTTTGGTTTTGTATAAACAAACTTGTTGTTGACAAAGTTTACAATATGTGAAATACTGAGAAGTAAGTATATAAAAATATTAGGTAAGTTTGTGTCTTGGGTCAAGTTTTCTGCTTTTGACAAACTCTTTAGTATATTTGGCATCCAAACTAAAAAGTTTATTCTGAGAACAAGTAGAGCAAGAATCTCTGAGCAAGAATATCAAATAGGAAACTGGACTATATAATTATAAAACTTACAAAAAGAACTTCACATATTTTCGTTGATCTTTAGCTTTTTTCAAGAAAATTTTAAAAAAGTATATAATTTAATTTACTTCTCCAAAAGATTAATATTCTTATTACTATAATTGATCAGTATTATTTATTTCTAAATTTGAATAGAGTAACAAATATGTACTTTAGGCCTTTGCCTAAATCTATCAAAAATTGCATATACTTCAATAATGAGCCAAATATATGATACTACAAGATCTAGGTTACAAATTTTTGACTTCTTTATGTGTCTTAAGTTAAAGAAGTATATTTTTTTTTTTTTAGTTTTTTGCTTAAATATATTAATTAGATAATTTTTTTTTTTAATGTTAAGGTGACCACTTTGGAGTCTGGCATGTTTTATTGAACTTTGATTCGAATGTTAAGACAACCACATGGGCTATCCCTAACTTAGTTACATTAACAAAGTACAACTAGCTATATATATAACTTTTAGTTGTCTATTTAAGCAGTTTTGCATATGTAACCCATATGAACTACACTAGATGCTATACCTATAACTCAGCTAAGGAGACTATGCCAGGGCATAGGATCAATTTTACTGTTACATGATAGTTGAAAAACAAATGTTGTTAAGATAAAAACTTAGGTTAGAGCCTAGGTTAAAGTTAGAAAAAACAATAATATAGCAAAATCGCACAAAAAAATTTTTTTGTTAGGACCCCAAAGATGGTTTACTAGACTAAATTTTGTGATATGTACGATTTTTGCAAAGCAAACATTTGTTTTGAATTTTTTCACGTTATACCTGATCCTAATCTTTGATTGGTTGATAGACGTCAGAAAATCATGTGACAGTAAAATTGATCCTACACCCTGGTGTAGTCAGCTAAGAAGATTATCTATTTAAACTCTCTGATCAACTTAGCACTATTGGATATTCTCCTCAAAGAGTGACTGCCAAGAAGGTCTCTTAGAACTTTAAAACGGACATACACTACCATATAGGGGTCCTTTATCTTCGTGATAAATCTATCAGAGTGGTCCATGTCTCACACATATATCACCTAGATTTTTGGTAACTTACACCTAGGCTGCGGCCAAGTACTTGTGGCTTTTTATCTCTGCTATCATTACCTACTTCTTGCTCTTGCAAATTTTACACAAACTTCAGTACCCACTTTACAGACTATCAACAGTACTTTGATATCAACTGTCAGCACCCCAAACTTCCAATTTAGATAGCTCAGAAGGAACCAGTAGGCATCTTCTAGTATTCTGAATGAATCCTTTTTTCTCTGGTTGTCTGGTGGTCTAGTTGGTGTAGTGCTTGCTAGATACTCGGTCTTTGTTTATTTTGCCTTTGGTGTTTGGTTCTTCAAATGATAATCTTTTATGTAGCACTGTCAAAGATCTGTACTACCTCTTTACTCAGAACTTCTCAAGCGGGCTTCTGTATTCCCTGATCTTTTAGATTTATTTGGCTACTTCACCTGAAATTCGTACAACTCATACATTACACTATGTTTCACAACTTCCCAATATGAGTTGGTAAGACCAAGGTTACAGGTACTAATCCAATCGATATATTATACAGTTTTACTATAATGTATTTTACAAATTTAAATTTCGTCGCCAGTAGGATTCAAACTCTTGTTCTGCTGCTTAGAGGTGTGACAATATTATAGAATGAGCTTTAACATTAGTTTATTATTAGTTTTATAGTATTATTAGTTTTATTATTATTATTATTATTATATTATTATCTTATATTTTTATTATATTATTTTATATTGTTACTTTATTATTTTATATTATTATTCTATTATTTTATACTGTTATTCTATTATTTTATATTGTATTCTATTATTTTATATTGTTACTCTATTTATTTATATTGTTATTCTATTATTTTATATTAGTATATTAAGTAGGAAAAGATTAACAAGGTAATTAACGGATTAACAAATTAGTTAAAGTGATTAGCAAATTAGCTAATTGATAAGCAAATTAGTAGATTAGCAGAATTAGCAAGATTAACAAAGAAACAGTTACCTTTTCTACCTTTCTTACCTTTACTACCTTTCTTACCTTTTCTACCTTTCTTACCTTTTCTACCTTTTCTACCTTTTCTACTATTTTTACCTTTTTTTACTTTTTCTACCTTTTCTACTGTTTTTTATTATTTTAAAAGATATATAAATCTTGGCTTTTTCCCTTCCTGTCAGATAAGTTTGAAATAGACTCAAATAGTTCAAATTAGACCCAAATATCCCTTTAGTTATAGAATTCCTTCTTGTAATTAAAGTTCTATAAACAAGTAAATAAAATATATCTTTTTTTTAACTATATACTTTCCTCGAACTGCCTTAGTGAAGTTATATTCTACTTCCACACCACTACATGTCTTGTAGTTGTGTGCTTTGTTACTTGTGCTATATTAAGAAGGCTACAGTTCACCTGTAACAATTTGGTGCCTCCTGGTGGAATCAAAATTAAGAAATTTTGTTAATTTTAGTTTTTCTTTAATAACTCGACAAATATTGCTCTTATTCTAAAAATCTCACCTCCTTTATATTCATGAAAACATCTTCTATCTTTTGGTATAGGTTACTTAGTACCAAACACTTCCCTGTTGCTCTAAAAATTGTTAAAGTTTTAACTCTCTTTTCTTTACTCTAAAGTTTTCTAAAATTTTGTCTTTATGAATATCATTACACAAACTTTAACCATTAATATCTCACCATTTACTTGACCGTTTTGGATGTTCTTACCTTCTTTAGATTCATAAAGAGTCCCTCTACATTTTCTTTCTAAGTTACAAACTCTATTAACATAGTACCAATACCTTAAATTTTCTATTTTTCTATTTTGTTTAAATTTTTACTTCATTTTATTTTCCTTCCCTCATATTTATTTTCTTTTCTTCTTCTAAGACTTTATATTTGATCTGTGATTATTATTTTCTTTTTCACCATGGTATTCTTCTTTAGAAACAAATCATCAAAAGGTTACTACTTTTGGAAAAAGAGACAATACAAAAGATTCTTAAAGCAGCAACAAAAACTACAACAAAAGCAACAAACGCAACAAATCTATCAACAATGGAATAAAATTGTTAAAACTTTTAGTAATCTTTTTACAGAAAACAACAATTGTTTTTCACTTAAAACATGAAAAATTTTAATTGAACTTTTTAAATTAGTTTCCAATCTTCTTGGTTAAAGCAAAACTCTTCTCTGTTATTCTTTTGGATATTATCTTACTACTTGGACTTCTCTTCTTGGATAACTTATTTCTAGATTATAATGAACAATTATATTTATCACATTTATTTATTTATCTAATTCTTATTGAATTGAGGCAAAAATGCTCTCTATATATAATATTTTTTTTTAATAATTTTGAATATAATTTTTGATTTGCAAACCAATTTTTAAGAAATTGAGGCAAAAAGCTTTGAATACAACTTTAAACAATAGGCTAATTCTTTTAAGACAAGGGCTTGATATATTACTTTTGGATTAAAACAAAGATACCAATTCTAAAGGAATTAAGACAATAAATGCTTGATTAAAGGTAACCTATTTTAAAGAAATTGAGGCAATAAATGCTTGATTACAGATTTATTTTAAATTATTCTAGAAACAGACTTTTAAATATATTTTCATAGCTACAAATATTTTTTTTCATACAGGCACTAATTTATATTTTATTGGACTATATTTTATATTTTATTAAACTTTATAAATTTATTAACTTTTATTTATTTATTTATTTTATTAATATAGTTATTCTTTTTTTTGCAAATAATATAAAGTGATAGCTGTATTTATAAATAGTATATTGGCACATATTAGCTTTATATTATTAGAATTTAAAAAGCCATATATAGCCATTGATAGCCTGGTTATTAGCACTTCTTCCTCTAGTTATATCTTAGGATATTTCTAAGTTTTAGTGGCTAATAATCCTTGTACAGGGCAAACAAATTTTTGTTATACCTGGCTCATACACATAGGACAATAGGTGACAGTCCTAATAATTGACCTATTGCAAAATCCTTATAGTATCTTTGGAGGCTATTGAATTTAAATTCCATTAAACACTTATTGATTTATTTTTATTATATATTTTATTAGATATTTATTAATTCTTAATAACAAATAGATCTAGTAATGAAATCGAGAACTATAATACTATAATTTTCTTAAAACAAGCAAAACTAATAACCTTCATTAAAATCAAAAAAATTAATATATATATAATTCTTACAATCCTTAAAACCTTCTACCTCTACTACTTTCCTCTATTCTATCCTCATCTAAAACAAATACTGGCCAATCTACCCAATTTTCATCATCGAAATCAAAATCTAAAATCTCTTCTTCTTCTTTCTTTTCTTCTTCATCACTAACTTTTTTTCTTTCCTTCTTTCTTCGATCTAAAATTATTAAAATTACAATATTATTAATATTGCTATTATTATTAATATTATTATATTTTAGTATACCTTTCTTTTTCCTCTTTGCTTGAATCTTGAATAGTTATAGAACTATCAGCTTCAATATCTATCATATCCTCCATATTATCATCCTCTTTGATCTTTTCTTTCTCAACTTTTTTCTTTATATTTTCCCTATAATTAAATTATATAATGTTTAGTAAATATTAAATTAACTAAATAATATAATTATTTAATTACCATAACATTTGCTGTATTTTCTGTTTCTAAAAATTCTTCACCTTATTTAAAATTTCCTTCTCCTTCTCCAAAATCTTTTTCTCTTTCTCTAAGATCTCCTTCTCTTTTGCCCAATCATCTTTTCTTCTGTGCCAAAACAAATTATCTTCTTCCATCTCCTTTTTCTCTTTTTGCAACTCTTCTTCTAAAGTCTTCTTTTCTTTTTTTAATTTCGTAATTTGTTTCTTCAAATAAGTACCCCAATACTATCTCTGTTCAATCGGTTCTCTCTCTTTCTCTTTTAAACATTCTTCATCTTTTACTCTTTTATATAACTCTTCATACTTCTTCTATTTACCACCTTTTTTACTTACAACTGACACCTTCTCTTCTTCTCTTATTTCTCACATTAATCTTTCGAATGTCTCTGATGATATGTTTTCACTCTCCTGGTACTTTCTTCTCCACTGATCTTTATGATTCTCTATAACCTTAGCCTTCTTCTCTAATTTTTCATTCACCTCTTCCAAATATTTAATCCACACATTCTTCCTAATAATTAATTATAATAATTATTATTTTATTACTATTACTCTTTATTTTATTATTCTTACCAATTTTTATACATTTCTTTTCTATAATTATAAACATTTTATTATTAATAATAATATTATACTATTAATCTATTCTTATTATTAATTTAATATTTACGCTTCTGGACGTCTATATGATGATCTCTCTTATTTATGTTGCTTTCGATAAGTATGAACTATGGTTAGATGTTGATGTAGATGCTATTGATGATGTAAAAATTAAATTGATATTTTACAAACTTCAACAAAAAAAAAATTTTTTTTCTCGACCCCTGCATTGTACTAACTTAATCACATGAAAACCTATATTCTAATTAGATAATTTCTATGAATCTGAAACTATTTTAAACAGAAAAATTTTAAAAATTAGACAATTACCTGTTGTAGTAAAATAGTGATGTTGTGTGACTATTGTAGGGTTGTACATTCGAATCCTGCCTGTGAACTGCTCAATCTACCGACGGGTTATGGTGACGGCATAGGCACTACAACAACTATTTGTTTTATACGAATAACAAATAGTTGTAATTAATAATATGTTACGAATATTTCTTATTAGAAATATACTAATTTTAAAACAATATTATTTTAACAAAATTTAAAATATTTTTGTTAACTTTTTATCGAACAATTTTATTTTTAACTAAATTTGAATATTTTGTTAACTCTTTATTAAACAATATTATTTTAACAAAATTTAATATTTTGTTAACTCCTTATCGAACAATTTTATTTTAACAAAATTTAAATATTTTGTTAACTTTTATTAAACACTATTATCAACTTTTATTGAACTTTCATTCAAGAAACAGAATTTAAATTAGTTATTATTTATTTGTTATAATTTTTTATAACTTTTTGGTTATAGTCATATTTGTTAAAATTTTATTATTCATTTTGTTATTTATTACAATTTTACAACTTTCTTCATTACAACTTCTTTGATATAATTTTATTTATTTTGATATTTTTATTATCGTTTTATTGTTATAACTTTATTATTATAATTTATTCATTATCTTTCCTTATTATATCTTTCTTTATTATAACTTTATTCTTTTTACTAACTTATTCGATATTACAAGAAACAGAATTGGCAACCCACTGTTGTTATTCACAATTAAAACTTTTCGATCCAAACATTAACTTTACTTAGAACATTATTCAATATTATTAATGAAAAATTTCATTTATTTATTTATTTATTAATATGAATTTATTATTACAATTTTATTAGATTTAAAATTTTATTTATTTTATCTATTCTATTTACAAAATATTACAGAAATAATTTCTATTACTATTATTATTCTCCTGTACTATCCGTCTTAATTCTTGCACCTCCTCCTCCAAATTTGCTACCTAAACACGTAGTCTATTTCTCTCCTTAGTAATGTTTCGAAGCCGAGTTTCTCGTATGAATCCTTCTCTTGCTGCTTCTAGAACCAAAGAATTTCTTTTAGCTACTTCTACCTCCAAACTTATAACTTGATTATGGAGTGCTGACAAATGATCTAGAACTAAACTACCCTTACCACGATGAGGCATCTGTAAAACAAAACTTAATTAGAAACAATTCATTTCTAAATATATAACTTGGAAAAGGATAAAAAAAATAATTATTAAGACCCTTATTCCAAGAATACTACAAGCAAAGTCTATTACTTGCAATACCAATAGAGATAAGTTCTTATCTTACCTGCACAAGAGATCATAGGTATCGAAATGAAAAGAGAGAAAGACAAAGGGGAAAATATCTACTTAAGCCAACTATATCAAAGTAGAAGACCGGCCAAGCCTCATACACCTAAATTAGACGAGACTTAGTGCATAGCCAGAACAAGTATACACACCTTTGGATGACAGCAAGATAAACGAAAAGAAACAGACAAGGCAAAAGACAAAGTTTTTGATAAAACTACAAGAAGTAAAAGATAAAGATATTAGAAAAAGTTTAGAACAAGAAAAAGGGAAAAGAAAAAGAAGATAAGGACTTAAAAGTTGTGTATAAAAGATTTTTGGATATGATGAATGTCAAAAATCAAGGAATAAATAATGGAAAAACATTACTAGCTGTAATGAAAAGATCATGCGATACATGCAGAAAACAATCACAACTAACAATGTGATTGCTAAAACAGAAAATCTATGGACAATTAAAACAAACAGAAGCTAATTTTAGACAAATTAGCACATGAAGTTCAGTGACTTCACTTTTTAAAGGAACAGATATAGACAAAGAATTTTTAAATTCATAGAACATTATAGAAAAATTTTATTTTTAGAATTAAAGATCCAGAGCACATGGTCGAACAAATACCTATTCGACGATAATAGCAAACAAAGATACTTCACATTGTATATACAAGCAAACATTTCGAAAAACTCTAATTTAGTTTGTATTACTACAAAAATTATAAATAGAAACACCTCTTACCCAAATCTTTATTTCCTAATTTAGTAGTTTTCCACCCAACCTCTTAAAAATGAAAACCCCTGCTTCGTAACAATTATAGCCTCAGACTATAAATGCTTTAAACAATTTTCTTGTACTATAGAACCAGGACTCTCTTGCTGCCAATAATAGTTTAACAATAACTGGTAATTTTATTGTAGTGCATAATAAAACTGACATTATTACATCATTACAATTCTCACTAGAAACAAGTCCAGATATACCCACACCACACCTGGACAGTGTTGATGCATTAGATAATTATTTGCCAAATATAGATTTTAGTAACCCTATTGAAGAAGAATCAGTAATATTTCCTTTACAACCTAATACTGATATAGTGTTGACTCAAGATACAGAAAATAATATACTCTCCCGACTCATTAAAGATTTAACTGAAGAAAAAGATAAAGTCTTTACTTGACAAAAACCTCTAACAGGAATAATCTTTAAAGAGAAACTTAAAGAAATTACTAAGCGATTAAAAGAAGAAAGCTGTGGAAAATTACATGACTACCAAATCCGAACTTTAAAAACTTCTTATTATTTAGAACAGTTAAAGAAGGAAGCTGATAACAGTAAGAAAAAGACACAGAAAATTAGAAATAAACTTAGAAAAGTTTTAGGATCTCGACGTGCTGCTAAAGCATGAAAATGTGCAGAGCGAATTTACCAACTTCTCCAAGCCTGTGGACTATCTTGTCTCTACTCCACTACCACTATCACCTTTAGTAATTTGGAAGAGCTAAGTGAAGAAAATTTTTCATCACTTCTAAGAGAAGTTAGAATTCACAGAGTTCA
>CAJVPZ010000841.1:0-16702 GCA_910592135.1 Racocetra fulgida | reverse complement strand
TTTGAAATAACCACATAGCTAGAATGTGGGCTTTACAAATAGTTTTGATAAAGTATCTGGTAGAGTATTCTACTAGATATAATTCTTCTTCCTATTACAAAATATAATATGGGTTGTAGGTATTGGTGTAATTAAAGTCTAGTAATATTTGGAAGGTGTGTTGTTTAGCTAGTGAATCAGCTAAATTATTAAAATTATTGTCAGTATAGGCCTGAACTTTATAAAAAAAAATACATAATTTGAAGGATTGGATTAGATTAAGAAGTATATGCTATAGGTGCTATATATTAAATTTGAAAAGTTTATTAGGGTTAATTGTTGAGGAACTGAGCTTGGTAAATTTAGAAATAATAGATTGGGAATCTGTGAAAATATTGATAGAAGAATTGTATGGAGTAGTTGAGATAGCAGATAGGATAGATAGAAGCTTAGCTTTGTAGGAGGTTGGCCATAAGTGTGTCTTGACAGAGAATTTGTGAATTATCTGATTGTTATTGTCTATTTGAACTCAGCCTATATCCATAGAGCACTGGTTAGTACCTATGTCAATAACTGAGCCATTAGTGTAAAAGTTAAAGGTGTTTTGGGTTGAGTTAGATAATGAAATTTTGATTAATTGGTTTATTTTTCACTAGGATAAAAGATTTCAGATGCAGCAGAGGAGTAAATGAGAATAGATAATAGTAAAGAAGGTAAAGCAGAAGGTATTGGATATTTAACAGCTGTAGAAAAAATAAGATCTATATAATTAGCATTAAATTTGAGTGAATTGGAGAAGATTCTGCTAAAGAATTGTATGGATATGATAGCTGATATATTAATGATACAGGCTGAGGGAATTCTGTTAAAGTTAAGATTACAACCAAGATATAGACTGCAATTAATAGGTGGAAGTGGATAGAATTCAGTATTATGTGTATTAATATTTGTTTGTCAGTGTATAATGGAGAATGTATTAAAGTCTAAAAGACGTGTTCGAATTTTATCTATAATAATTTTATATTTATTAAAAGAAAGTAACTATGGTTTAGATTTCTTAGGAATATTAAAGGTGTTGTATGCAAAGATATTAACATCCTGTTGTTGGTACTGTATATATAAGGAACGTTGATGTTTGTTGTCAAGAATAATATCTTCAAGTATTTGAAACTATAATGGTTCTCTTCCTCTAGGTAGATGCATAATTCTGAGAGAGAGATGCTTCCATTCTAGAAGTATAGTATTGTCAACTATACATAGTTATTCGATATAGAGTAGTTTTAGTTTTCTTAGCTGACATTTAAAAGCAATATATTTTGGGTTGTTTATAAGTATTTTTTCTAATAGTTGTAGATTGTGTTTGATTGTGTTTGGCCATTGAATATTGGAATTCATGGTAACAGATATATTTAGATAATTAAGGAGCTAAATAATCTTAAAGTTAAGTGTGTATTTGTTTGGACTATCTATAATAGGTTGTGGATGCTAAAGTATGTTTATAGTTAACTATAGATTATTTTGTAGTTGTTATAGTCTAATACGAGTTGAGGTTCCAAGGAGATGGAGGTTATTTATACATTGAAGAAAGTTGATTATATGATGTTGTAGTTGAATATTTCAGATATTATAGATGTTGTATAGGTATGGGTTTAGCATAGTACTGTTTGGTATTAATCTTGCAAGATGAGATTTATGCTTAGCAATTATAAAGTATTTAGCTAAAATGCTATTGCATGTCATATGTGAAAGTACTATATTGTAAATTCTATATTCTAATATAGGAATAATGACAGTATTGATGATATAAGCAATCTGTTTGTCCGTAATTTTCTTTGTACTAGCAATATGAATTAGTTGAAAAGTTTCATTTTGAATTAGCTTGATTTGTTCTGATTATTTGTTATTAAGAGTGAACCAACAACCCAAGAATTTAAAGGGTTGATTAACTGGAATAGAATGGATTGTAGAGTTAATAAAAGGAATAGAAGAAGGTTTTGTATTGGTGGCTAGTATAGATTTAGTTAGATTAACTTGTATGTCTGCTATTTGGTAAAAAGATGAAGCAGTTTGAGTAATTTGAATTATTTTTCTTTGGATTGAGCTATCTATAGTGTATTATCTATATAGGCTAATACTGAGGTTGAAGCTTGAAGGTGTTTACTAGTTCTAGGTTATAGACTAGTTTGCCATAAAGTAGATAGAGTATATCTTGTAAATTGTGAGAAGATTTTGTGAATAAGAGGATCATAATAGATTCTTCAAAAAAGAATGTAATGGTTTCTTCTTGGTCAATGCTATTTTTGACTAAGTAAAGATTAATAAGTCTATAATTAGTGATAACTTTATTTTGATAGTTTGATAAGAGGTTGGTAAGTATATTGATAAGTTTGGATGATATATTGATATGTTGGAGAAATAATTTGAATAGATCAAGATTGACAAAATCATAAGCTTTGCTCATATCTTGCGATAATAACCAAAGCTCTTTTGAATTGCAAGAAGCTTCTTCAATTATGTTGTTGAGTATATAGATAGGAATAGCAGTACAGTTTTCTAGAAGTGCAATAAAGTTGTAAGGAGAAAAAATTTCATGTTTGGTAAATATGTGGTTTAGTTAATTGGTTAAGAGTTTGGTATATAGTTTTTTAATGTGTTTCAAGAGACTAATAGATCTGGTATTAGTTAAATCATTATCAACAATAGAATTTTAGAAATTGTGAAGATTCTTCCTTCTTTTTATTGTTTAGGAATTGTGTTAGTATTGATACATCTATTGAATAAAGCAGTAATTGCTTGCAGAAAAGAGGTTTTAGCATGTTTGAGCATTTCATAGCTAATTTCAGATAGACCGCATGCCTTGTTATTAAAAAGTTGTAACAAAGTAGTTGAGACTTCTTCTAATAAGAATTCACTAAAAGCACTATTATACTAATTAGTTTGGATATTAGTTTTAGGTCTATATTCATTTTGCTATATAGAGTTGAATATCTGTTGATTGATGTTTCGATAATCTGTCCACTTATCAAAGTATTGTTGTATATATAGCTTGATTTCTTGTGAATCTGTAATGATATTGTTATCAGTTTTAATATTGTCAAATCTAACAAGATCTTTATGATGATTAAGTATGCTATTAATCATGGATTTGGGATTGGATAGGAGTTTGTTACATCTTTTGGAGATGCTATTATTGATTTGTTGACAGATTTCTTTGATATTTTCAATATTGCGTGCATAGTATAGTGCTTTCTATTCTTCATTACAAGTAATTAGCCAATTTATAAGAAGAGAATATTCAGTAGGTAGATGTGGGATGTTGAGTTGGTGAGTACTATTAAGTTGGTCAATAGTAGAGTTATGATGCAATGGTATAGGTAGTTTATTTTTGAGTGAAGCTTTAACTTGTTGAATTATATTACAAAGCTTCTTGAGGTTATAGTGTAATAGAGATACTTTGGGTGAGTGTATATATTGAAAGTTTCGTACTGTAAACTTTTTGTTAGAGATATGCTGTAGAGCAGCAGTAATGGTACTTGTTTGTATCTTGTGCCATGTACATTCAAGAGTTTTAGATATATTTGAAGAAAGTAGAATTTTATTAGCTCTGAAGTTGGAGAAGACTTGATCAGAGTATATTTGCCATTGCTCATTATTCATATTTTTATAAAAAAATATTCTTCTTTTAGTTTTGGTTGCGATTTGATGTTTGTCTGTAAAAGCATATGGGAATGTCCATAAAGAAATTAAAATTTTATGATCACTTTGGGTGCTAGTACTTGGGTTATCTATATAGAAAGATGTTAAGTAATGAATAATTGAGTAATTAGCCCAAATGTAATCAATACTACTTTGGGTTCTGCTACTTTGCCAAGTGATTATGGGTAATTAGATATGAATGGCTAGATTGTACATATTGTTGTATTGGAGGTATTGAAGTAATTTATATTTAATTGAAAGAGAGTGAGAATTATTCTTAGAGGTATTGAAGTCTCCTAGAATAATAGTTTGTAGATTAGCTGTAACTGCTTGCTGTATTCATTGTATAATAGAATTTTGTATTTGTAATTTTAATTGGAGATCATTACAGGGTAAGTAGTCTAAGATGATTCTAAATTTAAAATCATGTTTAAAGAAAATATCTGTAGCTATTGTATATCCTGAGATAGTGAAAATTTTGTAGATATGAGGTTTGATCCAATTATTAATCATAATAGCTGTACTGGCTTTGAAGCTATTGGTGCATAACTAGTAGTATGTGAAATATTTGGATTTTTAAATTTTGGTAATAGGGTTTGTGTCAGCTATTTTGGTTTCTGTAATACTAATAATGTTAAGGTTATTATTAGTAAAGCAGAAATTCTCTCAAATTTGTTGTTTAAGGTCAGTGTTATATCCTCTAACATTGTAAGTACAGATATTTAAATTGAGTGGTTGATACGAAGGTTGAGGGTGAGTAGTTGGTGGAAAGATAGAAGTGTTCGATTGTGATTTTAAGGGAATATTATGGGAATCATAGGTTGATAGAGTATAGTGGTTTAGACGTTTATTGAATTCATGTGGTAAGTACACATATGCTTCAGTTTTGTTACTATTAACAGTAATAAAAGAAAAGTTAGCTAGGTAGTTGGCATTGTTTTGTCATAAGTGTTATTGGAAAGAATTAATAGTTTGTAGTTCACTTAATAAGGGAAGATTATAATAGGTGAGAAATTTGTTGTAGCATTTTTTCAAATCATAGGAGTTTGATGATGTTGGTAATGATTTGGGCGAGGAAGCTTCTGCAGAATCGCTTGCCATTTCAAGCTTGGTTTTTACAGCTGTACAGGATTCTATAGTCTGTCCTGTACATTGGGTTTGACTGTTATAAAAATAGTTCTCTGTGTAAATAGACTTAACCACCTGTTTACTTATATTATTCTCTTCTGAAAATGGCCCACTTAAAGTAGAAGACATAATTATTTCAGAAGTGGTGGCTGCATTCATGTTTTTTGCAGAAGATATTATTAAAAAGGATTAAATAATGATGTAGTAATATGAGAGTTGGGATCTTGTGGAGGATTAGAAGTTGTAGTATTTTCTATATTAGGATCTGTTATGATAGTATCATCGTCTAAGTTTGTAGTTGTATTTGGTATTTGGTGAGATAATAGTGTATTAAGATAAGGGTTATTAGAATTTGATTGAGTTATAGTATGTTTAGTAAGTGGTTTTTGCAGATGTTGATAGAGAATATTTTTAGTATTGGGTTTGTTAAATTGTATCTTAAATTTGTTAAACAGAATTTTTTCTGCTTTGGTAAAGAATCTTTCATTATATGCTTGGCAAATAGAGCTAATCAAGTATTTTTCTGTTTTTAAAGTATGGAAGTAGATACGTACTCTGGCTAAGAAATTAGTATCAATTAGTTTTAAGGTTAGCTTTTCAATTGCTATATGTGGTTGAATATTGTGAATTTGATTGTTGATAGCTGCAGCTTTGTTATATGTATTAAAGTAACTATAAAAATAAAAACTAAGTCGTAATTGATTGGAGTCTTCTTGTTTGAGTGAATTTAATTGAAGGAATTGTTTTTCAGTTTTGTAAGCTAGTTGATAAAGAAAAGAGATTGGTGTAAATTTTTGAAATGTAGCAGAATATTGTTGGTTTAGATTAAAAATAGAAAAGTCTAATGTAGAGTGAACCCATTTAGATTTAGTTGCTATATCTTTGGATGCAAAAAAGTGATCAAAAGATTCAGTAAAGAAGGAGGTATAGAGATTTTTAACATTATGTTCAACATCTGTTGGAAGAGTTGTGTATTTATCAACTGTATAGATATGAAAATGATAAAGTACAGCTTGAAAGCATAGTTGTTTTTTTTTTTTTTTTTTAATATTAAGGTAACCACTTAGAGGTTTAACATGTTTTATTGAACTTTGATTCAAATGTCAGGGCAACCTACATGGGCTGCTCCTGACTTTGTTACATTAATGAGGATACAACTAGCTATATGTACAACTTTTGGTTGTCTATTTAAGCAGTCTTGCATATATAACCCATATGAACTACACTAGCTATCATACCTATAACCTAGCTAAAGTGATTATCTATTTAAACCCTCTAATCAATTTAGTATTATCAGATATTCTCCTCAAAGAGGGACTGCCAGAAAGGTCCCTTAGGACTTTAAAGCAAACATACACTATCATATAGAGGGTCCTTTATACTTATAGTAAACCTACCAGAATAGTCTATGTCCCACACATGTATTATCTAGATTTTTGGTAACTTACACCTAAACCATAGCCAAGTACTTGCGGCTTTTTACCTCCCTACCATTACTTACTCCTTGCCTTTGCAAAGTTCACCCAAACCTCAGCACCCACTTTACGAACTATCAACAGTACTTCGATGCCAACCGTTAATGCCCCAAACTTCTAATTCAGATGGCCCAGAAGGGACCAGTGGCGTTCCTGATATTCTGAATGAATTCTTTTTCCTCTGGTTGTCTGGCGGTCTGGTTGGTATAGTGCTTGCCAAACACTCAGTCCTCGTTCAGTTTGCTTTTGGTATTCGGTTCTCCAGATGATAATCCTTTACATAGTGCCATCGAAGATCTGTGCTATCTCTCTACTCAAGACTTCTCAAGCAGGCTTCCAAATCCTCCGATTCCTTAGATTTATTTGGCTGCTTCACTTGGGTTTCGTTTAACTCATGTGTTATACTACATTTCACAACCTCCCAATACAAGTTGGTGAGACCAAAGTCACAAATATTTACCTGATCGATATGTTATACAGTTTTACCATAATGTATTTTTGCAAATTCGAATTTTGTTACCAGTAGGATTCGAACTTTTGTTCTGCTGCTTGGGAATGCGACAACTTACCAACTATACTAAGTCACTACACCCTTTGAAAGCATAGTTGTATATGTTTTTTAAGTAAATTAATAGAAGTAATTTTAAAAGTAGAAAGAAGGAGTCCTTTATATATATTTTGGAGTTTAAGACCAATTTGGTGCTTGATGTAATTGTATGTTTTCTTTTGATCGATTTGAGCAAACTGTTATTTATAGGTTTCAAAAAACTTTTCAAACCATAGATCAAATTCAGGTAAATATAGTTTAAGGAAGAGAATTTTAAAGTCTTGTAAAAATTGTTTTTTAAAGATATTAAAAGAAATGTTAATATTGAATTAGTTATCATTCTAAACTTTAAAGAGAGGTTGGTTGATATTGTCTTCGCTAATATAATAGTAGAGTCTGAAGCAGATAAGACGTAAGTTCATATCTTCATAGAATTTGTTAGTATGGATGGTTTGGTATTTGTCATATAGAATGAGGTGTAAGCATGCAAGATTTAATGCAACTTTATTTCGATTAGAAATTGAATAAGGGGGTATAGAATTATAAGAAGAAAGTATTTTTGAATAGTTTAATTGAGTAAAAAGGATTGTAGTAAATTCTTTAAATAGATCAACAAAGGTGGAATATATAAGTTCAAAAGAAATTGTAATTGATCTGCTAATTGTAAGGTTGGCTTTATATATAATATCAGTAAGAAACTAAGATCTTTTACTAATCATAGTTTTGATAAGATAACTGTAGTTGAGCTTTGATGCTTTTGTTGTTTCAGTAGCTGCTTTTATAACTTTGCCAGGGTAGATATCCACTAGATGTGGTTTAATGAATTCAAATAATTGATAAGCCAAGGTATTATTAAGCTTGATATGTGGTTTCATGTTTTCAGTTACTGGATATGCTTTAAACCAGTCAAGGTCATTTGAGATATCTCTAGTATTTTGGTTAAGTTTTTTCAATTTTTTTTTGAGAGATTGTTGGTCTTGTTTAAGTTTATTAAAGAAGGTAGCAAATATGATTTTTTTGTTAGCAGCAAACATTTGTTAGAGTTTAAGAAAGATAGTTATAGATTTTTGTTTAAGAGTCATTAGAGCAGTAGGATTAAGTGGCTTGAGTTTGATATCATAAATTTGTAGAACACAAGTTTTGTGAAGAAGAAAAAGATTTTTAAAGATGCAAGCTACCGAATAGTTTAGAGCATGGCTGCTTTGTTCAGTAGCTACACAAGGAATGTTTTTGGTTTTGCAGATGAAACAAGTATGGTAGTATTAAGAGTGAGCTATAATGACTGTAGGAGTTTTGTCAGTTTCAATACTATCAATAACATGCTGACCTTAATCCTATTCAAAGAACCAGACTCCTATAATATTAACTACTATTATAGCCGATATCATAATCATTTTGGTATCAGAATGAGTAAAAACAAACCAGACTCACTTAAAGTACTTCCATCTAACTTCAAACCAGAAACCTGTGATCTATAAACTTCCAAAAAATTACACTATTTTCAAGTACCAAAGCAACCTACTATTGGCACATGCTATTGTAATAAATATCATACTAGCTTTACTTCCTACAGAATCGATCATCCAACTGCAATAGGCCAATTAACTGATATTATCTCCATTATCTCGAAAAAACAATTTCAAAAAATTACTGATAAACTACCTGCCTCTTCAAATACCAAAATGTAAAATCAATCTAAATCATCTACCTCATCTACTACTACTCTAAGAATGCTATTTCTAAGCTTTCAAACTGACAAAACTCCTACAGTCATTATAGCTCACTCTTAATACTACCATACTTGTTTCATCTGCAAAACCAAAAACATTCCTTGTGTAGCTACTGAACAAAGCAGCCATGCTCTAAACTATTCGGTAGCTTGCATCTTTAAAAATCTTTTTCTTCTTCACAAAACTTGTGTTCTACAAATTTATGATATCAAACTCAAGCCACTTAATCCTACTGCTCTAATGACTCTTAAACAAAAATCTATAACTATCTTTCTTAAACTCTAACAAATGTTTGCTGCTAACAAAAAAATCATATTTGCTACCTTCTTTAATAAACTTAAACAAGACCAACAATCTCTCAAAAAAAAATTGAAAAAACTTAACCAAAATACTAGAGATATCTCAAATGACCTTGACTGGTTTAAAGCATATCCAGTAACTGAAAACATGAAACCACATATCAAGCTTAATAATACCTTGGCTTATCAATTATTTGAATTCATTAAACCACATCTAGTGGATATCTACCCTGGCAAAGTTATAAAAGCAGCTACTGAAACAACAAAAGCATCAAAGCTCAACTACAGTTATCTTATCAAAACTATGATTAGTAAAAGATCTTAGTTTCTTACTGATATTATATATAAAGCCAACCTTACAATTAGCAGATCAATTACAATTTCTTTTGAACTTATATATTCCACCTTTGTTGATCTATTTAAAGAATTTACTACAATCCTTTTTACTCAATTAAACTATTCAAAAATACTTTCTTCTTATAATTCTATACCCCCTTATTCAATTTCTAATCGAAATAAAGTTGCATTAAATCTTGCATGCTTACACCTCATTCTATATGACAAATACCAAACCATCCATACTAACAAATTCTATGAAGATATGAACTTACGTCTTATCTGCTTCAGACTCTACTATTATATTAGCGAAGACAATATCAACCAACCTCTCTTTAAAGTTTAGAATGATAACTAATTCAATATTAACATTTCTTTTAATATCTTTAAAAAACAATTTTTACAAGACTTTAAAATTCTCTTCCTTAAACTATATTTACCTGAATTTGATCTATGGTTTGAAAAGTTTTTTGAAACCTATAAATAACAGTTTGCTCAAATCGATCAAAAGAAAACATACAATTACATCAAGCACCAAATTGGTCTTAAACTCCAAAATATATATAAAGGACTCCTTCTTTCTACTTTTAAAATTACTTCTATTAATTTACTTAAAAAACATATACAACTATGCTTTCAAAGGGTGTAGTGACTTAGTATAGTTGGTAAGTTGTCGCATTCCCAAGCAGCAGAACAAAAGTTCGAATCCTACTGGTAACAAAATTCGAATTTGCAAAAATACATTATGGTAAAACTGTATAACATATCGATCAGGTAAATATTTGTGACTTTGGTCTCACCAACTTGTATTGGGAGGTTGTGAAATGTAGTATAACACATGAGTTAAACGAAACCCAAGTGAAGCAGCCAAATAAATCTAAGGAATCGGAGGATTTGGAAGCCTGCTTGAGAAGTCTTGAGTAGAGAGATAGCACAGATCTTCGATGGCACTATGTAAAGGATTATCATCTGGAGAACCGAATACCAAAAGCAAACTGAACGAGGACTGAGTGTTTGGCAAGCACTATACCAACCAGACCGCCAGACAACCAGAGGAAAAAGAATTCATTCAGAATATCAGGAACGCCACTGGTCCCTTCTGGGCCATCTGAATTAGAAGTTTGGGGCATTAACGGTTGGCATCGAAGTACTGTTGATAGTTCGTAAAGTGGGTGCTGAGGTTTGGGTGAACTTTGCAAAGGCAAGGAGTAAGTAATGGTAGGGAGGTAAAAAGCCGCAAGTACTTGGCTATGGTTTAGGTGTAAGTTACCAAAAATCTAGATAATACATGTGTGGGACATAGACTATTCTGGTAGGTTTACTATAAGTATAAAGGACCCTCTATATGATAGTGTATGTTTGCTTTAAAGTCCTAAGGGACCTTTCTGGCAGTCCCTCTTTGAGGAGAATATCTGATAATACTAAATTGATTAGAGGGTTTAAATAGATAATCACTTTAGCTAGGTTATAGGTATGATAGCTAGTGTAGTTCATATGGGTTATATATGCAAGACTGCTTAAATAGACAACCAAAAGTTGTACATATAGCTAGTTGTATCCTCATTAATGTAACAAAGTCAGGAGCAGCCCATGTAGGTTGCCCTGACATTTGAATCAAAGTTCAATAAAACATGTTAAACCTCTAAGTGGTTACCTTAATATTAAAAAAAAAAAAAAAAAACAACTATGCTTTCAAGCTGTACTTTATCATTTTCATATCTATACAGTTGATAAATACACAACTCTTCCAACAGATGTTGAACATAATGTTAAAAATCTCTATACCTCCTTCTTTACTGAATCTTTTGATCACTTTTTTGCATCCAAAGATATAGCAACTAAATCTAAATGGGTTCACTCTACATTAGACTTTTCTATTTTTAATCTAAACCAACAATATTCTGCTACATTTCAAAAATTTACACCAATCTCTTTTCTTTATCAACTAGCTTACAAAACTGAAAAACAATTCCTTCAATTAAATTCACTCAAACAAGAAGACTCCAATCAATTACGACTTAGTTTTTATTTTTATAGTTACTTTAATACATATAACAAAGCTGCAGCTATCAACAATCAAATTCACAATATTCAACCACATATAGCAATTGAAAAGCTAACCTTAAAACTAATTGATACTAATTTCTTAGCCAGAGTACGTATCTACTTCCATACTTTAAAAACAGAAAAATACTTGATTAGCTCTATTTGCCAAGCATATAATGAAAGATTCTTTACCAAAGCAGAAAAAATTCTGTTTAACAAATTTAAGATACAATTTAACAAACCCAATACTAAAAATATTCTCTATCAACATCTGCAAAAACCACTTACTAAACATACTATAACTCAATCAAATTCTAATAACCCTTATCTTAATACACTATTATCTCACCAAATACCAAATACAACTACAAACTTAGACGATGATACTATCATAACAGATCCTAATATAGAAAATACTACAACTTCTAATCCTCCACAAGATCCCAACTCTCATATTACTACATCATTATTTAATCCTTTTTAATAATATCTTCTGCAAAAAACATGAATGCAGCCACCACTTCTGAAATAATTATGTCTTCTACTTTAAGTGGGCCATTTTCAGAAGAGAATAATATAAGTAAACAGGTGGTTAAGTCTATTTACACAGAGAACTATTTTTATAACAGTCAAACCCAATGTACAGGACAGACTATAGAATCCTGTACAGCTGTAAAAACCAAGCTTGAAATGGCAAGCGATTCTGCAGAAGCTTCCTCGCCCAAATCATTACCAACATCATCAAACTCCTATGATTTGAAAAAATGCTACAACAAATTTCTCACCTATTATAATCTTCCCTTATTAAGTGAACTACAAACTATTAATTCTTTCCAATAACACTTATGACAAAACAATGCCAACTACCTAGCTAACTTTTCTTTTATTACTGTTAATAGTAACAAAACTGAAGCATATGTGTACTTACCACATGAATTCAATAAACGTCTAAACCACTATACTCTATCAACCTATGATTCCCATAATATTCCCTTAAAATCACAATCGAACACTTCTATCTTTCCACCAACTACTCACCCTCAACCTTCGTATCAACCACTCAATTTAAATATCTGTACTTACAATGTTAGAGGATATAACACTGACCTTAAACAACAAATTTGAGAGAATTTCTGCTTTACTAATAATAACCTTAACATTATTAGTATTACAGAAACCAAAATAGCTGACACAAACCCTATTACCAAAATTTAAAAATCCAAATATTTCACATACTACTAGTTATGCACCAATAGCTTCAAAGCCAGTACAGCTATTATGATTAATAATTGGATCAAACCTCATATCTACAAAATTTTCACTATCTCAGGATATACAATAGCTACAGATATTTTCTTTAAACATGATTTTAAATTTAGAATCATCTTAGACTACTTACCCTGTAATGATCTCCAATTAAAATTACAAATACAAAATTCTATTATACAATGAATACAGCAAGCAGTTACAGCTAATCTACAAACTATTATTCTAGGAGACTTCAATACCTCTAAGAATAATTCTCACTCTCTTTCAATTAAATATAAATTACTTCAATACCTCCAATACAACAATATGTACAATCTAGCCATTCATATCTAATTACCCATAATCACTTGGCAAAGTAGCAGAACCCAAAGTAGTATTGATTACATTTGGGCTAATTACTCAATTATTCATTACTTAACATCTTTCTATATAGATAACCCAAGTACTAGCACCCAAAGTGATCATAAAATTTTAATTTCTTTATGGACATTCCCATATGCTTTTACAGACAAACATCAAATCGCAACCAAAACTAAAAGAAGAATATTTTTTTATAAAAATATGAATAATGAGCAATGGCAAATATACTCTGATCAAGTCTTCTCCAACTTCAGAGCTAATAAAATTCTACTTTCTTCAAATATATCTAAAACTCTTGAATGTACATGGCACAAGATACAAACAAGTACCATTACTGCTGCTCTACAGCATATCTCTAACAAAAAGTTTACAGTACGAAACTTTCAATATATACACTCACCCAAAGTATCTCTATTACACTATAACCTCAAGAAGCTTTGTAATATAATTCAACAAGTTAAAGCTTCACTCAAAAATAAACTACCTATACCATTGCATCATAACTCTACTATTGACCAACTTAATAGTACTCACCAACTCAACATCCCACATCTACCTACTGAATATTCTCTTCTTATAAATTGGCTAATTACTTGTAATGAAGAATAGAAAGCACTATACTATGCACGCAATATTGAAAATATCAAAGAAATCTGTCAACAAATCAATAATAGCATCTCCAAAAGATGTAACAAACTCCTATCCAATCCCAAATCCATGATTAATAGCATACTTAATCATCATAAAGATCTTGTTAGATTTGACAATATTAAAACTGATAACAATATCATTACAGATTCACAAGAAATCAAGCTATATATACAACAATACTTTGATAAGTGGACAGATTATCGAAACATCAATCAACAGATATTCAACTCTATATAGCAAAATGAATATAGACCTAAAACTAATATCCAAACTAATTAGTATAATAGTGCTTTTAGTGAATTCTTATTAGAAGAAGTCTCAACTACTTTGTTACAACTTTTTAATAACAAGGCATGCGGTCTATCTGAAATTAGCTATGAAATGCTCAAACATGCTAAAACCTCTTTTCTGCAAGCAATTACTGCTTTATTCAATAGATGTATCAATACTAACACAATTCCTAAACAATAAAAAGAAGGAAGAATCTTCACAATTTCTAAAATTCTATTGTTGATAATGATTTAACTAATACCAGATCTATTAGTCTCTTGAAACACATTAAAAAACTATATACCAAACTCTTAACCAATTAACTAAACCACATATTTACCAAACATGAAATTTTTTCTCCTTACAACTTTATTGCACTTCTAGAAAACTGTACTGCTATTCCTATCTATATACTCAACAACATAATTGAAGAAGCTTCTTGCAATTCAAAAGAGCTTTGGTTATTATCGCAAGATATGAGCAAAGCTTATGATTTTGTCAATCTTGATCTATTCAAATTATTTCTCCAACATATCAATATATCATCCAAACTTATCAATATACTTACCAACCTCTTATCAAACTATCAAAATAAAGTTATCACTAATTATAGACTTATTAATCTTTACTTAGTCAAAAATAGCATTGACCAAGAAGAAACCATTACATTCTTTTTTGAAGAATCTATTATGATCCTCTTATTCACAAAATCTTCTCACAATTTACAAGATATACTCTATCTACTTTATGGCAAACTAGTCTATAACCTAGAACTAGTAAACACCTTCAAGCTTCAACCTCAGTATTAGCCTATATAGATAATACACTATAGATAGCTCAATCCAAAGAAAAATAATTCAAATTACTCAAACTGCTTCATCTTTTTACCAAATAGCAGACATACAAGTTAATCTAACTAAATCTATACTAGCCACCAATACAAAACCTTCTTCTATTCCTTTTATTAACTCTACAATCCATTCTATTCCAGTTAATCAACCCTTTAAATTCTTGGGTTGTTGGTTCACTCTTAATAACAAATAATCAGAACAAATCAAGCTAATTCAAAATGAAACTTTTCAACTAATTCATATTGCTAGTACAAAGAAAATTACGGACAAACAGATTGCTTATATCATCAATACTGTCATTATTCCTATATTAGAATATAGAATTTACAATATAGTACTTTCACATATGACATGCAATAGCATTTTAGCTAAATACTTTATAATTGCTAAGCATAAATCTCATCTTGCAAGATTAATACCAAACAGTACTATGCTAAACCCATACCTATACAACATCTATAATATCTGAAATATTCAACTACAACATCATATAATCAACTTTCTTCAATGTATAAATAACCTCCATCTCCTTGGAACCTCAACTCGTATTAGACTATAACAACTACAAAATAATCTATAGTTAACTATAAACATACTTTAGCATCCACAACCTATTATAGATAGTCCAAACAAATACACACTTAACTTTAAGATTATTTAGCTCCTTAATTATCTAAATATATCTGTTACCATGAATTCCAATATTCAATGGCCAAACACAATCAAACACAATCTACAACTATTAGAAAAAATACTTATAAACAACCCAAAATATATTGCTTTTAAATGTCAGCTAAGAAAACTAAAACTACTCTATATCGAATAACTATGTATAGTTGACAATACTATACTTCTAGAATGGAAGCATCTCTCTCTCAGAATTATGCATCTACCTAGAGGAAGAGAACCATTATAGTTTCAAATACTTGAAGATATTATTCTTGACAACAAACATCAACGTTCCTTATATATACAGTACCAACAACAGGATGTTAATATCTTTGCATACAACACCTTTAATATTCCTAAGAAATCTAAACCATAGTTACTTTCTTTTAATAAATATAAAATTATTATAGATAAAATTCGAACACGTCTTTTAGACTTTAATACATTCTCCATTATACACTGACAAACAAATATTAATACACATAATACTGAATTCTATCCACTTCCACCTATTAATTGCAGTCTATATCTTGGTTGTAATCTTAACTTTAACAGAATTCCCTCAGCCTGTATCATTAATATATCAGCTATCATATCCATACAATTCTTTAGCAGAATCTTCTCCAATTCACTCAAATTTAATGCTAATTATATAGATCTTATTTTTTCTACAGCTGTTAAATATCCAATACCTTCTGCTTTACCTTCTTTACTATTATCTATTCTCATTTACTCCTCTGCTGCATCTGAAATCTTTTATCCTAGTGAAAAATAAACCAATTAATCAAAATTTCATTATCTAACTCAACCCAAAACACCTTTAACTTTTACACTAATGGCTCAGTTATTGACATAGGTACTAACCAGTGCTCTATGGATATAGGCTGAGTTCAAATAGACAATAACAATCAGATAATTCACAAATTCTCTGTCAAGACACACTTATGGCCAACCTCCTACAAAGCTAAGCTTCTATCTATCCTATCTGCTATCTCAACTACTCCATACAATTCTTCTATCAATATTTTCACAGATTCCCAATCTATTATTTCTAAATTTACCAAGCTCAGTTCCTCAACAATTAACCCTAATAAACTTTTCAAATTTAATATATAGCACCTATAGCATATACTTCTTAATCTAATCCAATCCTTCAAATTATGTATTTTTTTTTATAAAGTTCAGGCCTATACTGACAATAATTTTAATAATTTAGCTGATTCACTAGCTAAACAACACACCTTCCAAATATTACTAGACTTTAATTACACCAATACCTACAACCCATATTATATTTTGTAATAGGAAGAAGAATTATATCTAGTAGAATACTCTACCAGATACTTTATCAAAACTATTTGTAAAGCCCACATTCTAGCTATGTGGTTATTTCAAA
>CAJVPZ010000840.1:0-16703 GCA_910592135.1 Racocetra fulgida | reverse complement strand
TATAACTAAAAATTACTATAAAATGAGATATAAATCAAGTAAAATTAATATAGGAAATTTATTCTGCTAAAAATTGGAGATATAACTCAGGTTGGGATATAACACAGTGGAGATATAACCCAGGTATGACTGTATAATTGTAGATGATTGGGTGTAGGTAGCTAGATTGTACATGTTGTTATATTGAAGGTATTAAAGTAGTTTGTATTTAATTAAGAGAGAGTGAGAATTATTCTCAGAGGCATTGAAGCAAAGTAAGTAGCATGTCTAAAAATCTTGCATGCCATATGGCATTCCAACCGCTAAAGTTCATATCAGGATGCCACCCTGGCATGCCTTTAAACCATGTAATAATATATTTAATTGGGATTGATCAGTTATCATTTACTATAAATACCCTTTTAAGATATTTCAGAGCATTGCTTCAATTTTCTTTTTAGAATTTAGATTATTTTATTTTCTATTTGGAACCTTTTAAAATATATATAAATAACATGCTTATAGAAATCTATGCATTGAGTATGCTTATAGTATGCCACTATAGGCATGCTAATGACCTTTGTGCCACTCACCCTCATTGAAGTCTTCTAGAATAATGGTTTGTAGATTAGCAGTGGCTGCTTGCTGTATCCATTGTATAATAGAATTTTGTATTTGTAATCTTAATTGAAGATTATCGCAGTGTAAGTAGACTGAGATGACTCTAAATTTAAAGTCATGTTTAAATAAAATATCTGTAGCTATTGCATATTCTGGAATAGTGAGAATTTTGAGGATGTGAGGTTTGATCCAATTATTAATCATAATAGCTGTACCAGCTTTGGAGCTATTAGTATATAACCAATAGTATATATAGTGTCTGGATTTTTAGATTTGGTAATCGGGTTAGTGTCAGCTATTTTGGTTTCTGTAATACTAATAATGTTAAGTTTGTTGATAAGACAATAATTCTTCCAAATTTGTTGTTTAAGGTTGGTATTATATCCTCTAATATTGTGAGTACAGATATTTAGATTAAGTGGATGATATGTTAATTGAAAGTGAGAGGTTGATGGAAGAATAGGAGTATTCGATTGTGATTTTAAAGAAATGTTGTAGAAATCATATGTTAATAGTGTGTAATGGTTTTGAAGTTTGTCAAATTCATGTAGTAGATACACATGTGCTTCAGTTTTGTTGCTATTAACAGTAATGAAAGAGTAATCAGCCAAGTGGTTGGCATTGTTTAGTCATAAATGTTGTAAGAAAGAATTGATAGTTTGTGGTTCATTTAGGAAAGGAAGGTTATAGTAAGTAAGGAATTTGTTATAGCATTTTTTTAAGTCATATGAGTTTGATGATGTTGGTAATGATTTGGATAAAGAAACTTCTGCAGAGTTGCTTACCTTTTCAAGCTCAGTTCTCACAGCTGTGCAGGATTCCATAGTCTGCTCTGTACATTAAGTCTGACTGTCAAATAAATGATCCTCTATATAAATAGGCTTAATCACCTGTTCACTTACATCATTCTCTTCTGAAAATGGCCCACTGGAAGTGGAGGACATAATAATTTCAGAAGCGGTAACTGCATTCATAGTTTCTGCAGAAGATCAAATTAAAAGGATTAAATGATAATGTGGTAGTGTATGACTTGGGATCTTGTATAGAATTAGAAGTTATAGTTTCTTCTATAATAGGATCTGTTATAATGTTTATTATCTAAGTTAGTAGTTTTGTTTGGTGATTTTTAAGATAGTAGTGCAATAAGGTAGGATTGTTTAGATTTAGTTGAGTTGTAGTTAGTTTAGTAGTTGGTTTTAGCAAAGGTTAGTAAAGAATATTTTTAGCATTTGGTTTGTTAAATTGTACATTAAATTTAGTAGACAGAATTTTTTTCAAAATTTTCATTGTATGCTTAACAAATAGAGCTAATTAATGGCTTTCCTATTTTCAAAGAATGAAAAAATTAAGTATTCTGACCAAGAAATAAGTATAAATTGGTTTTGAGATTAGCTTTTCAATAGCTATGTATAGTTGAATATTGTGAATTTGATCATTAATAGCTGCAGCTTTGTTATATGCATTGAAATAACTGTAGAAGTAAAAGCTATGTTATAATTAGTTAGAGTCTTGTTGTTTAAGTGAGTTAATTTCAAGGAATTGTTCTTCAGTTTTGTAGGCTAGTTGACGAAGAAAAGAGATTGGAGTAGATTTTTGAAATGTAGAGCATGTTGTTTGTTTGGATCAAAGATAGAGAAGTCTAGTATAGGATAAACCTATTTAGATTTATTTGCTGTATCTTTAGGTGCAGAAAAATAGTTAAAGATTCAGTGAAGAAAGAAGTGTAAAGGTTTTTGACTTCATGTTCAACATTTGTTGGTAAAGTTGTATATTTGTTAACTATACAGGTGTGGAAGTAATAAAGTGCAGCTTAGAAACATAGTTGCATATGCTCTTTAAGCAAATTAATAGAGGTAATTTTAAAAGTAGAAGGAAGAAGTTCTTTGCATGTATTTTGAAGTTTAAGGTCAATTTGGTGTTTGATATAATTGTATATTTTTTTTTTGTCAATTTGAACAAACTGCTATTTGTAAATTTTGAAAATTTATCAAGCCATAGATCAAATTTGGTTAGGTGTAGTTTAAGAGAAGGAAGTTTAAAGTCTTGTAAAAATTGTTTTTTAGAAATTTTAAGAAAGATATTAATGTTAATTTGATTATTATTTTGAATCTTGAAGAGAGGTTGATTAATGTTGTTTTCACTAATATAATAGTAAAGTCTAAAGCGAATAAGGTGCATATCTTCATAGAATTTGTTAGCATAAATAGTTTGGTATTTGTTATATAAAATAAGGTGTAAACATGCAAGATTTAATACAACACAACTTCTATTAGGAATAGAATAAAGAGGTATAGAATTGTAAAAGAAAAGTACTTTTGGATAATTTAATTAAATAAGACAAATAGTAGTGAATTCTTTAAGAAGGTCAACAAAAGTAGAATAAATAATTTTGAAGGAAATTCTAATTAATTTGCTAATAAAGGGATTGGTTTCATATATAATATTGGTTAAAAGCTTAGATCTTTTACTAGCCATTGTTTTGATGAGATAATTGTAGTTGAACTTGGATGCTTTTGTTGTCTCAGTAGCTGCATTTGTGACTTTGCTAGGTTAGATGTTTACAAGATGTGGTTTAATAAATTAAAATAATTGGTAGGCCAGAGTATTATTAAGCTTGGTATGTGGTTCTATATTTTCAGTTATCAGATATGCTTTGAACCAGTCAAGATCATTAGAAGTATTTCTAGTATTTTGGTTAGGTTTTTTAAGTAGATAATTCAGATTGATTTTGTATTTTGGCATTTGGAAAAGCAGAAAGTTCATCAGTAATTTTTTGAAATTGTTTTTTTGAGATTGTAGAGGTAGTATCAGTTGGTTGGCCGATTGCGATAAGATGATCAATTCTGTAGAATTAAGAAATAAATTTAGTATGAAATTTTATTACAGAAGCATGTGCCAATAGTAGGTTGCTTTTGTACTTGAAAATAATGTAATTTTTTAGAGATTTGTAGGTTATAGGTTTCTGGTTTAAAGTTAGGTGAAAGTACTTTAAGTGAGCCTGATTTGTTTTCACTCATTCTAATATTAAAATGGTCATAATATCAGCTATAATAGTAGTCAAAACCATAGAAGCCTGGTTCTTCAGATAAAGTTAAGGTGGCATAATGTTAGTAGTATTGAAAGGCTGCTTTTTTAAGAGGTGATGAATAAGAGGATGTGACAAATAAAATTAATGTGACAAATAAGAGATGTGATATATAAAGGTTGTGACAAATAAGGTGTTACCTGGTATAACAGTTGGATGATTAACAGGATCATGTGATCAACATAAAACAAAAGTTGTATAATTTAATTAAAAATAAATTAGTAAAATTAGATTAAAAATAAAAATAGATAAAACAGAAGTTAAATTTGTGTAAACTGATTTGTAATAATGATTTGTAATTTAGGATCTGCAGGTTTGGTTGTTGGGTTCTCCAAAAAAGAGAAAAAAGTTTTTGCAAAAATAAAGTGCAATTTTTGCAATAGAGTTTTGAAGTATTTTAACTATTATGTTATCAGTTTGGCCCATTTTGATGTACTATATATCAAAATGAAGCTAGAAATTAGCTGAATCTTTTTGTTTTAATAAGCAAAGACAGTTGTTTTAGTAAAAGTTTGAGTTTTTTAAGAAAGAATACAGAAGAACAAGTTTAGCTATATCTTATTAAGAAAGGCCTTTAAAGATATAAAACTAGACCATCTATATATAAAATTTTATTAGAAACAATTTTACTTAGGTAGCCAAAATAGGTTTACTTAGTAAATATTGAGAAAAGTGCAATTGTTTTTAGAGAAAACTTGGTACAAGTGATCATCAGGAAGAGTTAGTGATTTGTATTTTAGAACAATTTTACTTAGATAGCCAGAATGTGTTTACTTAATAAAATATTAAGAAAAGTGCAATTGTTTTTAGAAAAAACTTGATACAAGTGATCATTGAAAAGAGTTAATGATTTGTGTCAAACTAATTGGTTTTATAGTTTCTTGTTTAGATTTTTTATTATTATAAAGTTTTTTAATTAATAAAATTTGACATTTCATTTTATTTTAATTGTTGTGATGGAATTTAATCCTTTTTATACTTTTTAAGTATTTGATTTTTATAAAATTTTTTATAATCTATTGCTTTTTGTAATATATATTTGTTATTTTTTTTGCTACGTATAAAATAGTTTTTTTTTTTTTTTATTATTTATATAATACTATAGTAGAAACTTTATTACAGATAGAAAAATAATTCTATATCTAAAGATTTCTAAACTATATTTGTATTACATATGGCACCCAATGTGACATTACACCCCAATTTTCTATAAAATTCTATAGTTAATTATTTCAAACTAATTTTTAGCTAGGATAGGTTGGACAAAAACTTAAGGTGATAATCATAGCATTAAGTAAAATATGCAGTTAAAGTATATTATTGTAAGAGCTATTTATTGATAAAAAAATTAATGTCTAGAGGTTGTATCATTGTTGAAGAATTATTTGAAGGAGTAGATGTGTTGGGAAAATAAAATTTTGTACGTTTAGTTTTGACAGTAATATTTTGAGAGAGTTCCCATTGATGTTGATAAATATTACGAATAGATTATAGCTCTTAACAGTACCAATATAAAAGATTGATAGAGAGATTAATAAGAAAAGAATTAGTTTGTTTGTTTAGTAGTATTTTAATATTATTGTATATAGTAGATGAAAAGGTGCCAGTAATTGCATATAGTATAGAAAGGTAATGTGGATTTGAAGAGTTGGCTATAAAATTTAGTAGAATATTAAGAAGCATATTTGAAAACTATTTGAGATTTGAAGAGTTGTTAGAGTTGTTTGAATTATGTTAATAAGTTTGTAAGAAAGATTAATATTATTGTTTGGACAAATAAGAAGGTGAAGAGTATTTTCAAGACTAGAGCATTGAAAACATGTTGATGTATTATAGAGGTGAAGATAGCGAATATTGAGGTTTTCTATAGTAGAGAGATTGTTTATAAGAATTTTAATATAAAAAAAGTATTTGAATATATTATGTTCTAAAGATTTAAGTATTTTAAAATTTAGGACCTATTTAATTTCTGAAATATCCTTAATAAATTTAGTGTAGACCAATAAAGGTACGTATTTTAAATAGTATAAGATAGTTGTTCTATAGAAAATGATTTGGAAAAAATGGAAGAAAAAATAAGATATGAGCTTTGTAATATTCTCTTTTAATAAGTAAGTCAGCCTGATTATTAAAAAAGTTGTTAGAGTGAGATTTACTTTATGAAGTTGTGTATTGATATTTTTAGTGTTTTTAAGATAGTTTATAGAAAAAATAATATCCCAAATTTTGGTTTGTATAAGTTTGATAGGAAGGGGTGATTGTAGATTTTTGATTGCAGTTTTGTTGTCAAGATGAATATTAATAGAAGAGTTAGATGGTAAGGCAAGAAGAAAACTAAAGATTGCTTCTAGTTTGATGCAAGTAGAGTCAGGGTATGAATGAGTATTAGCATTAAAGCAGATAGAGGCATAGATTTGCAGACCCATACTATGTCAGTTTGGATATTTGAAGATTAAATATTTTTAATAGACTCATCTGTATAAAAGTCTAAAGTATTGAGATTAAGGTTATTTATAAAGTGAATAAGTTGAATTAATTGATTTTAGTAAGTAGGTGAATTTACTATTTGTTGAATAAGTTGAACTTCATAAGAGAGTATATTTAATTGGGGTTGAGGTGTTAAAGTAGTTGAAACTAATGTATGTAAGAGCTAAAATTTCTTGGTAGTCCATTTGTAATTAGTTATTATAAAACTTGAGTTGATTATAAGAAAGTTTAAAAAAAGTAAAGTGTTGGTAAAGATGGTAAAGTAGAAGAAGTAAGTGAGATAAGGCCAGGTGTTGAATTTGTAATTTTGTAGATATTGAGTTGTGTAAGATTAATTTGGTGAGAAAAGTAGATTTGTTGATTATTTGTATAAGAAATTTGAAAAGATGAAAAAGAATTAAAAGAAAAAGAAGAGAGTATGAGATCAATAGTATTAGTAAAGGTATTTATAGAAGGGAGATTAAGAGAAGGCCAGATTGTGGATATAGGATTTGTTTGATTAAGTTGAGAAATTTGTATAAACCATGAAGGTTGGTAACCTTTTGCTAGTTTATTTGTACATAAATAAATATTGTTCTATGGAAAAAGTTTGGTATTATCAGCAGATATAATTTGTTTAATAAAAAGTATTTTGTTATTTTTCAAACTATTTAAAGCTAAAAGAGGTGGGTTTGGAAGAAGAGTATCATAAATTGTAGGTAGGTTTTCTGGAATATTTGTGGGATAAGGTGAGATTTGTGAGTAATTAGAGAAAGAAATATTATGTTTAGCTAATTGTGAAAGGTGAAAGATTAAAGTAAAGTTGTGTATTTTGTGATAGTGTTGATTTAATAGATTAGTAGTAATTCTAGAAGACCAAATTTTGGTAAGCCAGGCTTTGATGCAGAAAGTACTAATATTCTTAAGGATAGATAAGGAGTTAAAAGTGCATTCAATGTTTGAAGCACTTAGTTTTTGAATAATATTATTTAGAGTTGGCAGATTAAAAGAAAGTAGATTAGTAAGAGTAACATTATTAGTATTTTTTGCTTATGATAGCATTTTTTTAGATTGGATAGTAAATAATCGAGATAATTTAGTTTGTATATTTTTTGTGAATTGAAATTATTTGTAGCAGGTATTCAAGTGAAGGTTGTAAGATTAGATTAAATAGTGCTGATATTTGAGAAAGTGTTACTTTTTTGTATTTTATAAGATTAAGAAAGTTTTTAATTTTGTTAAAAATTGTGTCAGGTGTAGGTTTAGGTGAGCCGTTACCATCATAAAAAACTCCAAGATATCATATAATATCATGAGGTTTCCTAGAAGTAATAGCTTGGTTATTTGTATAGAGTGTAGGTGGTAGAAATAAAGATTTAGATTTAATATGAAGTAGGTCTGATTTTGCAGTATTAATTTCAATATTATTAAGTTTATTGAGAATGGATGTATTGTTCAAAATATTTTGAATTATGGCTGGGTTTTCACAGTACTAAGTTGTGTTATTCATATAAGCTAGTAGAGGGATATTAATTGTTGATGAGGTCATGTTTGTGATAATTTCAAGAGGAGATTGTGAGGAAATTTTAAGAAGATGGTTTTGATATTTTTGGTTTATAAAGGAAAAAATAGGATCATAGTAGATTTTCTAGAGTAGAAGTGAGTAAGTTTCACCTTGTTCAATACAGAATTAAAGTGGATAGGTGAGGTAAGTCCATGACTAGTAATAACTTTGGTGAGGTGAGAAGTGTGAAGTTCTGTAATAAAGTTAACACCTGCAGCTGAGATACCTATTCTTTTGCAAGTATTTTGAAATCTTAAGATATTAATTTTATTAAAAACTTTAGACATATCTTGGAAAAGAATCCAGGCTTCTTTGTTGCAAGATTTGTAGTGTTTAATAGTATTGTTAAGAATTTGAACAGGAATATGTGTAGAAGAATTTTTTGTAGCTGTGAAGTTTAGATTGGAGAGAAGGTTGTTTGAGATAATAATATTGTCTAATCTTTTAGTAAAGATTTTTGTAAGTGTTTTTTTGAAAAGTTCAATTATAGAAATTAGACAGACTTGGTTAAAAGTATAATCCCAATTTATTTTTTTTGGAATTAGAAAGATATTAGATGATTTTCATTTAGTAGCAATTTTTTGGAGTTGCAGACATTTGCTTAGAAAGAGTCTAAAAAGGTTTTGGGCTTTAGAGCCAACATATTTGATATATTCATAGCAGATTTCAGAGAACCTGCAGCATTTTGGTTAGGGAGACTAGATATTGTTTCTTGCTATTCTTGTTTAGAAATTTTTTGAGTAAGATCTTTATAGTAAGGTTCAAGTTCAGGATGTGATTTATAGAAAGAAAAGAATTTACTAGATGGTGGTATATCTTTTAGTGGTTTAGATTTGAAGTAATCAATAAATTGAGAGTAAATTGAAGCTAGGATTTTATCTTGTTTAGTAAGTAGAGAGTTGTTTGTGAGTACTCTGTCTATTTGAATATTATTATATCTTTCAAAGATTTTTTTATAGAAGTGTTTAGGTGTTTTTGAGAATAATTTATTGTGATCTTCAATTTTTTGTTTGATTTCTTTGTAGGTAGCTTGTTGTTGATGATAGTTGAGTACAATTTTAGTAAAATATAGTTTATTTTTGAGTTGGACAGAGTAGATGTGAGTGTTTGAATAGAGTTATCTGAATAAGTAGTTAAATATTTTTGTAGAAGTATATTAAAGTTTTATGAGTTGTGATGATGTTTAAGAAATTGTATTTTTTTATAGCAATAATATTGTTAAGGATGTTTTAAATTAGAGTTTTCTAGAACTCTTTGGATTGTATTACTTATTTAAAAAGAATGTGTTTCGAAGCAGCTTTAATTAAAGCTTTATAAATTTTGTTCCAAGTGTTATTAAGTTGGTTTTGATTAGAGATTGAGAAGATTTTGGAATCAATTTGTTGAAGACTTCATGAAGCTTGATTAGCATAATTTTCATAGATTTCTTTAAAGCAGTTTTTCCAAAGAAAGATTTTACATTTGTGTTATTTATGAGGTTTTGGCTTATTAATAATAATTGCAATTTCTAAAATAATAATACTATTATCAGATTCAAGTGTAGGGTTAGTGAGTATATCTGTATAGTCTATGTGGGTAAGAGAAAGATTTGTTCAAATTTGGTCAATTCTACTTTTGAGTATTAGAACATTGGAAAGTGTAGTTGAGTATATTTAGACAAAAGAACTAATAAGTGTTCTTGAATTGAAAGCTAATAAAGTATTTAATGAGTTGATGTTCAGGTATGGATGATTTTTTAGAAGAAGAGTGGTCCAGTCGAGGATTAGAAACTCTATTAAAGTCACCTAGAATAATGATTTTGTAGAAGGTATTTTGTAATAGTAAAATAATTTGTTCAAGGATTTCTTTTCGTAATTGTTTCTTTTCTTTTGTAGGAATATAGATTTGCAGTATTCTAATAGATGTATTTTTAAAATGCAAGTCAAGACCTATAATATGATCATTATAGTTATAAGAGTGTGCAATATATTTGGAGATTTTTTTATATATAAGAATTCTAATTCTAGCTTGTTGTAGGTTGTTGTAAGAGCTCCAAAAACTAGAATATTTGTTAGTAAGTGAGTTAATATATTTTGTTTTTTGTTTTGAAAGATGAGTTTCAGAGAGTCCAAATATATCAAATGTTTCATTATTAAGTATTTCAAGTAAAGACAGTTTTTTGTTAGGTTGTGATAGTTTAATGAACCAATTTTGATAGAAATTGAGGTATGTTTGATTGTTGGATTAGTTGGAGAGTTAAAGATAGAATTATTAGTTAAATTTTGTATAGTATAAGAAGCATTAAAATAAGAAGGTGAAGTAGAAGAAAAACTTGGTGTATTAGTATATGATTTGAGAAGTATTTTATAAGTATTCTATATTAGTGGCAGAGTATAATATGGTAATAGTTTAGCTTTATTTGGTAAGTAAATATGTGCTTCTTTTTTTATCTTTAGAGAATAAAATAGTAGAAGATTTTTTGAGATGTAAAGCATGTTTGTTTAGATAAAAGTAAAATAATTGTATAGTTTAAAGTTCTTTTAGAGGAGGAAGTCTATGATATAGTAAATATTTGTTGTAGCAGATATCTAAATTATAGGAGTCTAGTGATGTTGGTAATGATTTGGATGAGTTTCTTTCTATAAGGTCGCTTGCCATTTTAAGCCCAGTTCTCATGACTATGAAGAGTTTCAAAGTCTGCTCTGTACAATGAGTCTGACTGTTATAAATTTAGTTCTCCATGTAAATGGACTTAACCACCCGTCTACTTACATCATTCTCTTTTGAGAAAAGCTTACTAGAAGTGGAGGATATCATTATTTCAAAAGCAGTGACTACTTCAATGAAGTCTACAAAAGGAGTTATTTAAAAGGACTGTATGAGAGAGTAGTAATATGTTGAAGATTTTGTTGTAAATTTTTGTTAGAGTTAGAGTTTTTGTCATCAGTAGTTTGATCATTTGTATTGGTAGTAGAGTCATCATTTAAGTCTGTCATAATGACATCATTATCTTTATTAAGTTTAGAAGTGGTGTTTGGTCTTTATTAGACTTAGGTAGAGGAGTTTGATCGGTAGTATCCTTTGATTGCCATGAAGTAGAGGATTAAGATAGACTGGTAATACCAGAGTAGAAGAAGATGTTTGATAAGATTTTTGGTGTTTTGAATTTAATATTGAACTTTGTGTATATAATATCTTGTGCTTGAGAAAAAAATGTTTCTTTATAAACTTTTTTGATGTATGAAATAGAAAGTTTATTCTCAGCTTTTAGAATATAGAAGTAAATAAGAATATGAGCAAAATAGTTAGTTTTGGAGGCTTAGTGGTGATTTTGTTAATTGCTTGTTGAAGATAGAGATTGTTGATTTGGTCATTTTTATAGCAGCGGCTTTAAGGAATGCATGAAGGTAGCTATAAAAATAGTAACTTTCACGAGATCAGTTGGTTTTAACTTTATTTAGCTCAATAAATTTTTCTTCAGTTTCAGTAGCAAGTTTGCGTAGAAAAGAGATTGGAGTAGGTTTTTGAAATGTTGCAGCTTGTTCTTTGTCTTATCAAATATTAAGAAGTCAAGGTCAGAATGTGTATATACAATTTTAGGTATTGTATAAGTAGTTTTTGGAGGAGCAGAGAAGTAGTTAAATGATTTTTTAAAGAAAAATACAGATGGGTTTTAACATTATGTTCAGTATTATTAGAAAGAGTAGTGCAGTTTTTGACAGTACAAGTATGAAAGTGGTAGAGTACAGCTTTGAAACACAAGAAAGCTCTTTCATATAAAGAATTAATACTAGTAATAGAAAATTCTTTAGGAAGCAATGCTTTACATGTGTTAGAGAGCTTAAGTCCAATTTGATATTTGATATGATTATATGTTTTTTGTTTGTCAATATTAGTGAATTGACATTTGTAAACATCAAAGAATTTGTTGAACCAAGACATAAAGCTGGTAGATATTTTTTAAGAAAGGAGTTATTTTTTTGGTATATTGAGCGAAATATTAATATTAAATTTGGAGTTATTTTGAATTTTAAATAGTGGTTGATTGATTCTATCCTTACTAATATAATAAAGGAGCTTGAATCGAATTGGTGCAATGTTAAGATCTTTATGAAATTTGTTAGAGTTGATTGTTTTGTATTTGTTATATAAAATAAGATGTAAACAAGCTAGTTTAAGTGCTACTTGTTTCTTGTTAGTTAAGTTGTGTGAATAGTGTAGTAGTAAACTGTTTAAGTAGTCCAGTAAGAATAGAAAGAAGAAGTTCAAAGGAGATTTCAATATCTGGATTAATTATAAGATTATTGCTATGATTGAAGTTAGTAAGAAATTTAGGTTTTTTCTCTGCCAAGACTTTGATAAGGTACATGTAGTTAAATTTAAGCTTTTGTTGGTTGTCCGAGGCTGGTCTGATAACTTTGCTAAGGTAAATGTAGATAAAGTGTGGTTTGATAAAATCAAATAGTTTGCAGGCTATTAAAGTGTTAAATTTGTTATTTGGCTCTATAGATAGAGTGACTAAATATTCTTTGAACCAATCTATATCATTGCTTGTATCTCGCAAAGTTTGTTTTTGTTTTTGTTTTTGTTTTTGTTTACTAGTAAATTGATTTGTGTTTATTTTTTTAGGAAAATTTTTTTGTAAAGTTCAACTTTGTTCTTTGCAGATATTAGAAAAAGTTTATAAAAGGCAATTAACTTTTTGGATAGAGATGTTGATAAGATAGGCTTGAGTTTAATGTCAAGAAGTTGAGATAAACAAGTTTTATGAATTAGAGCATTTTTAAAAATAGCAGCAGCTGTATAATTTGGAGCATAGTTTTGGTCTTCAGTAATTACACAAAGAATATTTTTGACTTTGCAAATAATATAAGTATGGTAGTGATGTGAGTGAGAAATAATAACTATAGGTGTGCGATCAGTTTGAAAGTTAGGAAAAAGGATGCATGGGTTAGTTTGAAATAAGTTAGATATGTCTGAAATTTTAGTAATAGGTGAGGCAGGTAATTCGTCAGTTTTTTTAAAACTATTTGCAGATATTGTAGATCTAGCTTGTAGTTGTGTTTGGGGTTGACCCATTGTTGTAGAATAATTGATTTTATAGAATCAAAAAGTAAAACTTGTGTGGAATTTACCACACAAGCAAATAGAAATTGCTAGTTGTAAAAGAACTTTAAAGAAGTGTTGTTGTTTTTATCATTACAATAATCTGGTTTCATATTAACTGAAAGAACATAGAGTGACTGAGATTTGATTTCATTAAAACCAATATCATAACAGTCTTTGTATCTAGAATAGTAGTCGATATCATAAGAATCTGACTCTTGAGAATCTGCTAAAGTAGACATTTTGATTTTAAGTTAGAGGTTGAAATAGGAGTAGAAAAATGGAGGTAATTCTACTAAGACTAATGAAGCTTGTATATAACCTTGTATAATATTGTATAACTATAGAAATATGTGTTCAGTGGATGGTGTGGCTGGTATGGCTAAGTGTAATGATGTAGATTGTGTTTTGATCTGCAAGATTCATGTAAAATTAATTAAAACCAATTAAAAAAAGATTGTTTTTGTGTAAAATTAAATGTAACAGAAGCTAAAGTTGTATAAATTGATTATTAATATTAATTAGTAATAATGATCTGAAAGTTTTGGTATCCTAGGTGAACAGGAATCCTCAAAAAATATCAAATTTTTTGCAAAAATTAGAGAACAGTTTTTGTAGCAAAGTTTTGAAGTATTTTAATTATAGAAATTGTAATTTTTATTTGTTTAAGATATATTATATATCAAAATAAAGCTATTGTTAAGCTTAATCTTTTTTAATTAAGGAGCAATAAAGGATTTACCTAATAAAATTTTAAGTAAATAGAGAAAAAGTGAAATTTTAAAAAATATAGTTATAACTCTGCAACAAAGAGCTTTAGAGCTATAAAACTAGACTGCTTATAAGTAAAATTAAGTGTAAAACAATATTACTTAGATAGTTAAAAGTGGTTTACTTAATAGAATTTTTGGTAAATAGCAAATGTTTTTAAGAGAAATTTGGTACAAGTGATTGTTGGAAAGAGTTAGTGATTTGCATCCTAAAATAGTTTTATATATTTCTTTTATTAATAATTTTTCATAAACCAATACTTGTTTAGTTTTATAATAACTAATATTTGAAATTCCTGAAAAAAGGATGTGACAACTTAGTGAAGTGGTCAAGTTGTCACCCCCAAATGGCATGTCTAGGGTTCATATTCTGTTGAAGGCGAATTTTTGAATTTCTATCTATGTACAGCTACAATCTTCCCTGTTGGGGTTGTGTTATGCATAGTGCTCATCAAAGTTGGGGCTCAGTCCTGTAATCTGGTATTTACCAATTTAACCAAATTAGGAGAACCCATAGAGTGTTCGTATAATGCACAAGTTATATGAAGGCATGCAAGCTGGCAAAGAGTGGTGCAAACTCAAGATAAGTCCTTATGGCCAAATAATTCTTAGAAACTTTGGCAAGATCGATGCCTGTTTGGCAAGACCTGAGTAGAGAGGTAGTGCAGTCTTAAGTGCCTGGGTGAACTCTATAAGGGTAGGGTGGTTCAAGAAGCAGTATAACCTGCCTGTAAAGATATAGAATTTATCTAATGAAGAATCCTCCTGTGGCTAATCAATAGCTGCCAGGTTCGCCAGTAGAATGGATTTGCTATTCCAGCTGTTGTACAGCCTGAAGAAAACTAGGTTATCTGTTAGGTAACAGGCAACAACGGAGAGCACTAGTTGGGTATTCCCTTCCCTTACTATAACTAGTTGTACTTTAAATTAGTTCCTTAATAGAAAATAAGGGGTAATTTGTCACGTAAAAATGGTTATACAAGATAAATAAATAGTTAGAATATATTACCTTGATACAAGAATTGTAACTAATATCATGTATACGGCAAATTCAAAAATAAAAAAAAAAAAAAATTCCTGAAGAATTAGATTTATATTTTTGTTTATTAAATAAAGACATAATATTATAATTAAAATAAGAAAATTACTTGTCTATATATATTTTAAATAATTTCAAGTTTATTTAAATAAAATATTTTAGTAATTGCTTGCAAAACTATATATGGCATATAACAGAATAACAAAGTGTCTTTATTATAGACTGTTATGATTATGCAGTTGTGTAAACATAACAGAATATAATAAAGACACTTTATTAAAAAAAGACCATAAGTCTTTTTTCAATGTTATCTGCTTCACAAGTGGGCAGTATGAGGATAAAATCTCAATTATGCTCTCAACTTGTGGTTAAAAAATTAACTATATAAATTATTTTCTTTTTTCTGCCTCTAATAAAACTAATGATTAATGTAGCCAAAATTAAAATAAAAGCAATTTTTTTCTCTAATCAAACTCATTAAAATTGTTAATCATTACTTAAATTAGTAACCCACATGAGAATTTTAGCTAATCATTAATGTGGCATTTTTGATGCTCTCAGGACATATATTTCAGCCAATAGAAGAATGTGTACAAATTTTAATTAGTAAAATTTTAACCAATAAAATAGCAAGTGCAATTTTTAAACCTATTAAAAAATGCCTGATTTTTTAAATTCTCCTGAAAACTGGTATTGAAATTTAATATGCTAATAAAGGTGTGAGTGATAACAACTAGCAGAAAAAATTTTAGCTTAATTGATTTGTTATTGCTAAAGAAATTTACATTTTTTGGTTTTTTCTATAAAAATTGATGAAAATAAAGAAAAAATATTCGATTTTTTTTTAATTCTTCTAGAAACCAATAGAGAAATTTAATATGCTTATAAAGGTGAGTGATAACAACTAGCAAGAAAAATTTTAGCTTAATTAGTTTGGTATTAATGAAGAAATTTACATTTTTCATTTTTTTATAAGAGTTAATAAAAATAAAAAAAAAACATAAACACCTGATTTTTTTAATTCTTTTAGAAACTAATAGTAAAGCTAATAAAAATGAGTGATAGCAACTAGCAGGAAAAATTTTAGCTCATTTGAATCAGTATTGAAAAGAAATTTGGATTTTTCATTTTTTTCTATAGGAGTTGATGAAAATGACCAAAAAATAACTGTTTTTTTTTTTTATTTTTTTATAAACACATATCAAAATTTTGTATGCTATTAGGAACATATAGTAAGAACTATCAAAAGAAATTTTAACTCAATTGAATTGGTATTGGTAAAGAAATTTAGATTTTTATTTTTTTCTATAGAAGTTAATGAAAATAAAGAAAAAACATCTGATTTTTTTTAATTCTTCTAGAAAACTAGTATTGAATTTAACATACTGATAAAGGTAAGTAATAACAACTAGCAGAAAAAATTTTAGTTTAATTGGTTTGATATTGATGGAGAAATTTACATTTTTTATTTTTCTCTATAGGAGTTGATAAAAATAAAGAAAAATGTCTGATTTTTTTAATTCTTCTAGAAACTAATAGCGAAATTTAATATGCTAATAAAGGTGTGTAATAACAACTAGCAAAAAAATTTTAGCTTAATTGGTTTGGTATTGATAAAGAAATTTACATTTTTTTCATTTTTATCAATTGAGTTGATAAAAATAAAAAAAAACGTCTGATTTTTTTAATTCTTCTAGAAACCAATAGCGAATTTAACATGCTAATAAAGGTGAATGATAACAACTAGCAGGAAAAATTTTAGTTTAATTGGTTTTGTATTGATAGAGAAATTTACATTTTTCATTTTCTCTATAGAAGTTGATGAAAATAAAGAAAAAACATATGATTTTTATAATTTATCTAGAAACAAGTATTGAAATTTAACATGCTGATTAAAATAAGTGATAAAAACTAGCAGGAAAAATTTTAGTTTAATTGGTTTGGTATTGATAGAGAAATTAGTGTTCGAAAAAGTCAGCATGGATCGGATTCGGATTTGTGCGGATTCAAACCGTCAGATTAGGTTTGGCCCCTGAAATGTCGGATTGGGCCCGGATTGAGCGGGATTGGGCCTAATTTTAGGTCATGTCTTTA
>CAJVPZ010000839.1:0-16705 GCA_910592135.1 Racocetra fulgida | reverse complement strand
TGAAATTTACTGATCGTGTTACGTTACACCTGATTCATGAAATCTGATTTGTAGTCTAGAGATCTGCGCCACAATGATCGACAAAACCTGGCATAGAATTTTTTCATGCAAAAATTTACTATGCCAACTAACTTCCGACCTTATTAAAGTAAAAGTTTTTTGCAAGAAATTTTACTTGTAAAACACACTTTTTAATGTTAGATATTAAGGGGATTTTTGAGATACTACGGGACCATATTTTTTTGGTTGGCAGCTCGGGATTTTCTTGACATAAGGCCGTTTGAAGTTACAGTATAACGTTTTCCCCCCACCGCCTCCAAAGTAGGGTACCTGGCATAGCAGTCATTGGCATGCCACTATGGCATGCCAATTGAAGCATGCCTATGGCATGCCTAAATCTCAAATAAGTATTACATATATAGAGTTCTGTTATATAAAGAAAATCTTAGGCTAAAGATCACTTTTGTCCCTAAATTCTTGGTCCGGATCCAATAAAATTACAAAATTTGTATAATATAAAAAACATAAGAAATTATAATAAATAACAAAAATTTACTGACAACTAACTTCCGACCCCTAAGTAGAAGTTTTTAACATATCATTTTAGTTATAATACAGTTTTAATATTAATTAAATATATTGAATTTTCTCACTCATACTATGTAGATGTAATTAATGGCATGCTAGGGTGGCATCTTGGCACAAATTTAAATAGTTGGCATGCCATATGGCACGTTAAATTTTTTGCTATGCCAGGTACCCTACTCCAAAGCTCTTCCTGAAATTAAACAAGCCAATCAGAATGTCCGTTACGTTTTGAGATTTCAATAAAACATGTGATTATAAACCAGCCAATAATAATGGAGATTTTTTTGAGGTGTTATATAATGCTTGTTTAATTTGGCCCCCTCCCCCACTGCGTTTAAGCTTCGAAAGGAACGTTAAACGAAATTATAACTTCAAATGGCCTAAGGGTACTCATGCCTCATCAAAGCCCACTAAATTTGTTTTGTCATAGGGTGTTCTCAAACATTTCTCCCAATGTAATTGGCTAGTGTAACGAATAATTTTTCCCCTGTGTCTCTCACTTCCGTATTTGTCTATTCATTGTTATATACTTCCATAATTGTATCTCCATAGGCACGAAAATCTTACCTTTATAGTATTAGGCTATTATGTATTCTTAGTAGCTTAATCATATGGATGTTACTCAAGGCGCGTAAACGTGACAGTGGGAGCATAAACCCCATGATCGTGTAGATGTAACAGTGAGCGTGTAAACGTATCCGTTGGAGCGCAACGTACCTAAAATTTAGAATGTATGTAAGGGTCGCTCTCGCCTTAGTTCATAATCAAATGTATGCTCTCTGAAATCGTCCCTAAATAAAGAATACATAAATAATACATTATCTTTCCTATAATAAATGCCTAATAACCATGAAATACAAGTTCTCTTATTTTTCATCAAGTTCCCGCATCTTCTCTCACGTCAACCATAGGAGTTAAATTCGGCATGATTGATGGAAATTCTCCCATACGATGGTTATACTAGTGATTAGAGCTTGGATCCGGTCATCCGTTTTCATATTAAATTTATCCGACGGAATTTACTATTAAATTTGCATCCAACAGATAACCGGATCCAAGCTCTACTAGTGATCAAGATCGTGCGCGAGCATTACGACTAATTAAATAATCTTCACAGCAATTTGATGAAGATTCATAGTACGTACGTACGTATGAAATGCAGAGATTAAATTTTAGCCAATCAGCACAATTCTATGATAATAAAGATATTGCCGAAATATTTCACTAATTAAATATTGGGCACAGATCTATTAATTTAGGTGCTAGAGCGCACCCATAGAAGCAAGCATTTATCTAATGTACTCATGTTGGAGATAAGGAAAACGTTTGAATATTAATGTACCAGTAAAAAAAAAACATTATTTATGGTGTTGGTAGTCTATACTACGTGTAGATAATAAACATAGTATGAATAAAGACCTTATTTTCAAAACTACTTGGTAATTTTATAAAACTTATTATAAAGTTATTGATCAGGTTTTAACATTGTTTTTATAGCATTTTGAGGTTTATTTAAATTAAAAGATATAATAAATATATATTAAACAATATTAATCTTCAAAACGCATTAACTTATTATGCAGCAATTTTTTGTATAAAAGTTATAGTAGTTTAAAAAATTTAATATAAATCACAGCTTCAATAATAAATCTGCCATTCTTAGACTATAGTTTGATCATACGTATACCCATAACTATTGGGGATATTCACTTCATATGTTCTCTGAAAATCGGTAATAATGCAGATCTTTAATCATGAGTCAACATCTTATTAAATTAATTGTACAAATTAATACATTATTAAAAAAAAAAGATCATTCAAAGTTATTATTTTTGTCATTGACACATTATGTATATAATATTTATCAACGCATGACTCAATATTTGTGTTATCCGGCAATTAATGATCATGATTCTCAAGTCGTGATTTGAATAAACATGATTACGACATAACATCCCAAAAAATAACAAAAAGAAATAAATCTATGATCATAAGAGTTTGCCGGATAATAGCATATTATTAGCACATTTTATTTTTAATTATGCATGACATCAAGTAGCGATTTATTGACATGAATAAATAACTATTAATTTAAGGAACAAATTAATTAAATCATAGAAACGAATTCAGTAATTCGTTAGTAACTCATTTTTTATGTCGACCAATAAATTTTAGAGTTAAAATAATGGCAATAACAAATAGCATTAAAAAAATGATACTGCAAATGATGGCTACAAGAATTAAGTTAGGATTGCTTGAAATTGTAGTATCTGTATTAGTTGTAGTAGCTGTATTAGTTGTGGTACTTGGAATAAATTCAGTAACCCATCTATAAGAATCCTTCTGACTAACATTCAGTATAAATATTTTTGATGAAGTACTTTGATTTGGAAAACAACCTGTTGAACGAATAAAATTTAGCGATTTAAATCAGACATTTATATAAAGACAAGTATAAAATAATTAAATTTTTACCAAAAGCAACAAACATATAATTATCCACTAAAGTCGCTGTATGCGTATAAAGAATTAAATCCACAATTGGGTTTAAGATATTTCCATTTGACCATTTATATGTTGCAATATCTAAGATCCACAGATCACCGAGAAAATCGGCAGTTCCTCTGGTATGATCACCACCGAAAATTATAATACGTCCGTCGGGGGCTTTCAATTTAAACGATTAATAAAGATGCTTTATATATAAAATATTTTATTGTTATTGATATTGTTAATTAACATACTTAATACTGCCGAGAAATGTCTGCGAACAGGAGGAGGTTGGCCAGATGTGCTCTGATAATATATCAAATTTAGATAATTAATATTTAATGAGTTTAAATTGAAAATTAAATTTATTACGTATGTACTAACCATAGTTGTCCACGTATCAGATTTGGTATTATATAATGGTAACTACAAAGAGTTGATGAATAACGCCAAATGATCAATTTTTATTAAAATATAACACTTACATTATTCATTGGCATAAATGATGAATCATTATAGTCTCCACCAATATATAAGATATTTTCATCAGGTAAAATAATTGTACAATAACCAAACCGAGGCGAAGGCGCATTTGTTGTATTTCCTAAACTCCATGTCAATGATAATGTATTGAATATCCAAAGTTCATTAGGAAATCCATAACCACTAAAAATGGCAATCAATCCATCATTAAATTTAGCGCATGAAATATAAATTCTATCAGAAGGTACATTTTTGACAGATGTAATATCCATCCACTGCTGTTTACTTATTTCAAATCGATTAACGAATGGTTGATTATAAGGCCAACCACCAAAAATAAAAATCATGTCATTATTTTTTCCACCAACACACGCCGTAACATATGTTTTAAAAGGACCGCCGGTGTCACGATCGTCACTAAACTTTTTCGCCACTTGCCCTGACGATCGTTAAATGATTAACTACTGTGGCAATGAATTAGACTCGCCACCCCTACAATGATCATCTCTATGCCGTAGTCTAATCCTGTGACTTCTATACCCAAACGATCTCCCTTTATAAGATTGTACTACCGAACATTTCTTTTCTTTTTCCATTTTTGTATAATCGATACATAGATTTTATTATTACCATATTTATTTCTTTCTCTTTCCCATATTTATATTATTATATCCAATGTTTCTTATTACCGTATTTAGTTATTATCTACTTCCCTATTTATATTTCTTATACTCTGTATTACGATCGACCGAAGTCGCATAAGGCGTAATGCCTCTATAATCCAGCCCAAATAGAATAACACGTGGTCCCACTCAGTGTATAAAATCTATGTGCACAATGTGCTCAGAGCACATTTTTTTAAAATTTTTCACATATTTTTAGCCAGAGATGTGCATGTAATTCACAGGCTTTCTCACCACATAGTGCACCAAAATTATTAATAACATCTTAACAATGTGCACATAGAGCACATTGTGCACATAATCTATTATTCATGTATCTACTCAAGAGCAAAATCAGAATAGAAAGGTGCTTGGGCATGAAGATTTTTAACGGTTAAATAATATAATTGAATAAGCTCAATTTATATATATATATATATATATTGTACTGTATAAAAACCATCTTTTCATATAAATAAAGGACAGATCTAATTAAGGCCAAATCTTCCATGCCCTCTTTCGTAAAATCAAGATATTCCAAATTTGCCTCTTAATATTTACAATATATGTATGTACATATATATATTTTGTAAAACCTGATTAAATCTTGAGTTTTTTTTAAATTACAACTCAAAATTTTTTATTTACTTTATGCACAATAAATCATTTACTTGATACACTTTCACACTTAATATAATGAACTATATCACATTTTATTCCACATTGTTCTTGGTACGATGAATAACATGAACTATATCACATTTTATTCCACATTGTTCTTGGTACGATGAATAACTAAACTTATTGTTTTATTTGATTTGTTCAATTCTGTAAGCCCTTTACGACAGCTTAATTAAATCCTTTATTTGGTTCAATTTCTAACAAATTTTAAGTAAATAAAAAAATATCTACTAAATGCTAAGCAAATAATTATAGTTTTCTTGATTTTAATAATCTTCGTATAAAACAATTGTCAATTTAGCAATTGGTATCAAAAAATATGATCCTGTAATTTAAAACCTGCATACTATGTAGAATTCTTGAGACTATACCAAATCAAGGTTATTAATTCTTAAAATATAGCTTTAAGATAATAATAATACTTACTTGAGATTAGTGTGCAGCTATAAATATGAAATTCTAGTTTATTATAATAAACAGTATGTGACTTAAATATAACAATAATACATAATTAGAATTAATATGTAGTTGCTAATAAATCTTGTAATTAAAATTAGTATATAGTTGTAAATAAATTTAAAAAAAAGTTTCATTGTAATAAGAAATATGATTCATATAGTAATAACAAAGGTATTATAATTTTACACTGAAACATACTTTTATGATATCATATAATTGTTAATTGCATCATATATAAAAAAATAAGATTATATAAGACTAACAAAGTAAACTCAAAATATTTTATAAATTTTTCTTTCTAAATTTTGAATTCATCGTATATACTTTATCAATCATTTCTTTGTTTAATAACACTACCATGCCAATGGAAAAATATGTTATACGTCTTGATAAATCTAATGAAAAAGAGACTCAAGAATCTGATGTATTTGTCAGTTCCTTAGCTATTAAACAACCTGATTCAACTAAAAAACCTAAATTAGAATGGCTTACTAAATCAAACTTACACTTCAACCCAGTATGGTGAAAACGATATCTATGGCTTAAAGATCAAATAGTAGATGAAAAAGTTAGAATGTTTTGTACATGGTGTCAAGATATAAAAGCTAAAAATATTTTTGCACAAGAAGGATGTGAATGGCTTAAAGAGGAGTCTTTGACACAACATATTAAGATTCGTGAGCATATTAATGCTGCTAAAGATAAAGATATAGGGCAGCAAAATTTGTTTAGCAGTTTTACAATTCAGTATAGAGAAACAAAAGCAAAAGCTTTAGCAAGCATGCATAATATATATTTTTTATCAAAACATCACTTAGCTCTTAATATTTTTCCTGATCTTTGTAATTTAATAAATTTTACACACTTAAATTATAATGAAATAACTTATCGAAATCCATCTTGTACTATTAATCCACCTTATCTTCACTTAGAAGAAAATAATGAGTTTGATTCTACTAATGAAGACAATTATGCTACGTATCAAAATCCTGTTACTGGACGTGAAATGTTAGAATCATTAGCATATATAATTGAGAAAGATACTATTTTAGAAATTAATAGTTCACCATTTTGAAGCATTCTTTTTGATGAATCTAATACTATTACGAATGAAAAAACTCTTGCAATTGTATCAAAACACATTGCTAATAATATTCTAGTAATACGATATATTGGAATGATTTCATTAAATGAAACTACAGCTGAAGCAATTTTAAAAGATCTGGAATTATTTTGTATTGCCAAAGGTCTTGATTTAACCCGTTTAATCCATTTTGGTTCAGATGGTGCAAGTAATATGACTGGTAAGCTATTTATTACTATATATATATTTATTTATATATTAATGTATTATAATAACGATAATAAATATATGTATATATATTTAATATAATACATATAATTAAAATTTTAGGAATACATAATAGATTAGGTGCAAAATTAAAACGTAAAAATCTATTTATTTCAGCTAATCATTGTATTGCTCATCATCTTCATTTGGCTGCAGAAGATGCATCAAGAAATTTACAATATTTTTCTGATTATATAGCAGTAGTTAAAGGAATATATACCTATTGGTCAGCTTCATATAAATGAAAAAACTCTCTGCGAATTGTTCAAGATGAAAATATGAATCATGAATTTTTATCAGTTTTAAATATTGTTAATACACGTTGGTTATCATGGGCAAATGTCATTAATAATTTATATCAAATATTAGATGATGTTAAAGAAGCATTTATTCAAGAATCTACTACTACTGCATTATATTTATATGATGCAATGGATCGAGATTTTTTTCTTGTTACATATTTTTTAGCTGACTTATTCTATATTATATGCAAAATAATTAATATATTTCAATCGAATTATGTTTCACTTAGTGAAATCAAAGCTTAGCTATCTATGGTGATTGAAAGTATTACAACAGAGTTTATCGGGTCACCAGGCAATCTATCACAACTTGGTACACAACTTCTTAACTATATGACTACAAATAGAATATTAACATCTGAACTTCCACAATTTGTAACACAGTATGCAATAAATATAATTACAAGCTTGCGAAGTCGATTTCCAGATTCTAATCTGTATCATGCATTAAGAATTATAGATCTACATGAAATTCCAGCTGAACGGCAGGCTTTAAATAATTTTGGAAAAGATGAAATTATATTTTTAGGTAATTATTATGATAAAGAAATTGAGAGCGAATATGGTATTTTAACTCCAAAGCTTGACAAAACCAAATTATTTGAAGAATGGAATTTAGCTAAACATTTAATTTTAAATTTTAAACATTTTCGCTTTGTTGAGGCGTGGCAACATATTTTAGTAACAACAAATTTTTCTGAACAATTTTCAAATATAACTTGCTTAGCTATTATTGCATTAATAGTTCCATTATCAAATGGTTATATTGAACGTGTATTTTCTCATCAAAACATGATCAAAACTAAATTAAGAAACAAAATGGCAATTCCTACACTTAATAATCACTTATTGATTGCTCTTAATGGACCTTCGATTGAAGATTTTGATCTGGAACAAGCATATAAACATTGGGTCTCAAAAGAAAGAATGGTTTTGTAACTTTAACTTATTATAAAATTACTAAGAAATCTATTTTATAAAATATATTTTCTAGTTGGTTAATCTTTTACTTTAAAATCTTTCGGTATATATAATCAACTCTGGATATATAGTAATTTTCTATAACGAGCTTTTTTTCTTTCAGAATTTTCACTTTGTTATAAAAAAAGTTAACGTATATATTTATAAATAATATAGTGAGGGGTTTTGAATTAAAATATAGCATGAAATAAAATACTTAAAATTTTACTTTAAAATTTTAAAAGCAGAAAATTAAATAACAATATATAATAAAGATATTTTTTTTAAAAAAATAAAATAGAACTTGAAAGATCGCTTAATATAATTAATTTTGAACTCCAATTATTTAATGTTAATTTATCATGATCAAAAATTATTTAAAAATAAATATGTCATTGTATTACACATTTTAATTCTGAAACTAGTTTTAAAAGACTAATGCTAATCTTTAAAAATGCTTATTTGGATAGATTTACTGTCAATTCTTTTAAAACATCTTAGTGTGTAATTCACAAGTTTATAGTTGTTATTTTATAGATAATTAATTTAGAGGCAAGCACGTTTGGTAAGCAAATTATTTATTAATGTATATAATAAATTTTATAGTGCACCTATTTTAAATTTGTGCACATATATTTTATAATATTATAAAAATTTATAGTGCACTAATTTTTAAAATTATTCACATAAATTAAGTATGCACTGTGCACAATATTCACATATTTTTGAGGTGAGATTTTATACACTGGTCCCACTAATTTCTCTTTCCAACCTACATTGATGGATGATTCTTTAAAGTGGTGCTGAAACCATCTATCGGAGCCGGAACATGAGACATTTGTTTATTATTGGTGGTCACTAACTTAAAAGTAACTGGTGTAATATTCAACATTCAAGGAGAAGTTCTGATGCAAATATGATATTCCGTAGCTCTCCTAATCCTGGAAAACCGTTGTATTTAATTCCACGGCACTGTACTAACGAAGAAACCGTCTCGATAAAGATCGCCAAGTTAACAGGCCACTGTGTGAGAATCGCGGAGGCAAAGGTGATTTTAGTATAAGGTTATAACAGAATGAGTAAAAAGAGAAGAATAGTTATGGGAAAGGTGTTAGTTCTAGGAATGAAGTCGCATCGTCGATAGTATAGTGTAATTATTTTATGTAAGTCGAATTATGTATTTAAAGGCTCAATTTTTCGCTTTCAATAAAGTTCTTCAAACTTTGATTTCTTATACATTTATATACTTAAAAACTTGACTTGTCGAATTCTCACTCTTACTGCATTATTGTATCAATGTGATCACATTTTACGAAACTTCACATCTATTTATTTATTTATTTATTCATTTATTTATTACATCATATAACTATTACAACTGAACATTGTTCCGCTATGGCATATCCTCACTATTATTAAGAATCGTTATCTTACTTAATGGTTTCTTAAAAATAAATTAATTTCTATCTTGCATCAATTCACCCTAAATCGTCCTTATTGCAACTTCACATCATACGATCATCGATATCTTTATAATTCTTATCGCATTCATTATAGTTATCCTGTATACAATTCATCCATAAATATTAGCAGATACTTCTTTTGTTCACTATCGCTGACCTAAACCCGGCACTTACTTACTGACGCTCTCCTGATCTGATAGTAACACCGGTATCAGTAAAGTCAGTCCATGGTATTAAGGCATTGCCTGTTGTTGTAAATAGGTTGGAAACATCTAAATAAAAGAATTCATTCATAACATTATTAAGAAAACTATTAAGTCTACCACTAAAATAAAGCTTCTTATCAATAAGAACTGATAAATGAAAATGTCTTTCTTTTGGAGTAAATGCAGCAAAAGTAAAAATAAAATTCAAAAGAAAAGTAAAAATATAAAATCCAAAATATAATATCGCGATGCATTAAGCTAAATGGCTAAATAGAACAATAACTTAAATAACTAGATATTTATAATTATTTACATACACTATATATTGTGTGTTTCGTATTATTATATATAATGACAATGATAACAATAGAATTTTCTACCGCTCTATAAAAACAAAATAATATTTATATATATCAAAAAGAATATAGTGTAATACTGTGTATTTTTTGTACAAAAAAATTTTTTTCAATAAAAAATTCACGATAAAATAACACCTTTTTAAACAGTAATTATACAAATTCTATGTAATTGTGACACAAATATAAAGCAAAAGTAAATTTAATGTTTTTATAGTGCCGTTATAGGTAGGGTAATCTTTATAGAACTTACCAGGAACGACATTTAGTTTCATCTGATTTGTGTTATATAGAGTTAATTATAAATTTGGATTGTTAGTAAAGCAACAGGTATACCTAAACTTTTTGCTGAAAACTTTTATTTGAAATTTTTGCAATTTCTTGTTTATTTGATTTGTATGTTACACATTGATCTTACAAAGGACCGCCAAATTTTTGCGTCATGACTATGCTACTCTTTATTTAACATTAATTTCATGTTTTAGTTGTCTATGTATATACTAATATAAACTAAGAATCGTTTATGTAACTATTTTCAATGACAAAATAACTTCTTTAATGGTTTCGTCAGACAAAACTGACGATTTGACAAAAGTTAATTTGACCATAAAATATAAAATAACAATTTCTCTCATTCAATGAGCTTCTTTATAATGATCTCTGGATATTCTGAATCTTAAATTTTTCAAAATTACTGTTATTTCACTGTAAAGTTTCGATCCATATAAAAATCTAGTACTTTTTTTAATTGGCACTAAATCATTAGTTCATTATTATAAAGTTAATTACACAAACTTATTAAGCTCATAAAAAATTAATTTGTAATAAAAATATCCTGAGTCATTGGGTATTTGTGGAAATAAAATTTCTGCTTGTAAACATAAAAATCGGGGTATTTTTAGCTTTATATTACAATGAATCTGAAGACGATAAGTATTTATTATCGATAGCTTCTTCATCAGACATATCAATTAAGTCCAGATGATTGATGTAAATCATTAATAAATGCAAAATCGAGTAGATATAATAATAAACAAAAATTATTAAGTCCACATGCCTAATTTATTTCCATTAACCAGTTTTCAATGATTTCTAAAGAAAAATTACTTTGTTAATTCTTATATTTATTATACAAAATTTATATTTCGTTATGAGTTCGTTATTCGTTATTCATTATTCGTCACTCGTCACTCGGGGTTGACGAAATCGTTATTCATTATTCGTCATTTGTTACTTGAGGTTGATTGATGGATTTATATAATTAAAATAAATCTTAAAATTTCTTCGAAGTTGAATCAAGCTTATTGGAGATATTCAAATACAAAATCTCCTAGGCAGCTCCTGAAAATCAATAACATACCTAATGCTAAATTAAACTTTTAAATTAACATCAATAGGGAGTTTCAAAATTAACAAATAAGTGACTATTTTGAAAATAAGTAGGATTTTTTCAATAGCATTTTTACTATGTTGAATTATAAATCGAAAAAATAAAATAAGATTCTTTGATTTTAATTTTGAAACCCCTTAATAGAATACTTTTCATAATAATAGTAAAAGCAATTTGCAAAAAAATTTTTTGATATATTTAACTTATGATGAGATAGAAGAAACAGAAAAAAATTATTTTTTTAAAAAAATTAATCTTGTAGTTAGAAGTCACCAAATGCAGTATAATATTAGCATTTGCAAACATTTTATATAAAAATCTATAAAAATCTATAAGGCTATTAGTAAAAAGTGAAAATTTGAAGCTAATAAAACCAACTCCCACAAAAGTAAAACTTTATTTCTCTAATATAGATTGTGTAATATTTATTGTAATCCCCTGTTGCACTAAGTGTCACTCATGACTACCTTCAGCATAATTTTTTACACGTGAATAACCATATTTATAATAAACATATTGTGATCGGGAATCTTTCTATGGAAGATTCCCGGTCTTTATATTGATCATCGGGAATCTCTCGTATATTTATATATGTTTCTTGTTTTTTAGTTTTCATGCTTTATGCAAACTTTAATTTTTAAGTTATGATATGCAGGAAAAAACTTTAATAAAAGCCAAAGTAAATAAGTATAGCTTATTACGTGATAAATTATAACACGCAAAAAGTAAAAGGCAAAATGACAAGTAAAATAAAGAAAAACGTAAGCACAATACAAATATAAATATGGAATTACGTGTAAAAATAATGGTATGGTAGTCCAATAACATCTAGTGACACGCTCCTGGGGATTACCTATTTATTTCCTGGGGGAGTAGAAATTATAGCAGAGGGTTACCGATGATCATAGCACGTGGGATGGCCCTTCGGGCCATCCCACGTGCTATGATCATCGGTAACATCTTCCCATCAAAATGTCACTGTCACGTGATTATAGGAAAAAAACCTTTAAGTTCGTTTATGTTAGGGTTAGCGTTTCGACCAGTGTTAAAAATTAAAGAAGTAATAGTAAAATTACACGAGGAATTTTTTTTGTTAATGCACAAACGGCGGTTTCTTATGTGAATTTTTGAGAAATAAACGTTTTTTTACAAAACTGACGTTTGTTTTGATCTTCGTAATTGTGTTGCGTTGCACCAAATTGCGATTAATTATTGGCTAATTTGATGTAGATCATCACGTGACAGTGACATTTTGATGGCGATGCAGTGGTAGTTATCGGTAACCCTCTGCTATAATTTCTACTCCCCCAGGAAATAAATAATACTAATAAAATTTACGAGGTTTTAAAGGCGTTTGTAATAAAATATCTTGAGCCGTTTGTTATTTCCGCTATACACATGTAGATTGTTATATGAAATTTTGTACACTTCTTAGATATACATTTATATTATTACTATTTGTGTATTATTAATATTTTTTTCATTGTTCATACGTATTTGTGACATCTGCTTTTATTGCTGTTTTGGCTAAATCTAATTCATTAATTCTGCTGCCTGGAAAATGATTGACTGATCTACGTTAACCTAGTTTAGAAGCCGGAATTAATTCAACATACTGCATGAGTTGCATTCTTGATCCGTATATAAATATTTATATAGTATCAAAAAAGTAACCCTAACCCTAACTCTGAACCGATCTCCTAGTTTAGTAATTGATGATCCTTCGATATATTTCTTTGACGGATTAATGAATGTCTCGATGTTATTGTGATAGAAAAATATTTTGTGTTTAGATGTTGATGAGATGAGAATTAATTATTGAAAGGTAAAGTCAATCTGTAGCAAAATAGATGTTATCTGAAAGTTGTGAGTGATACACATTTAGATTGTGTTATAATCCTCTCGTAATTTTAAAGGAAATTTATTCAAACGCATCCATGATAACGCTGGATGTTCTCTCATGTACCTTAGAATTTGACTTAGTTGAATTCAGAATTAATTATTTGTGATTTCTCTAAGAGAGTAGGTTGCATTGTTACACGAATCATATCTGTTGCAACAAATCCAAAGTTTCGAAAATAGTCTAAATGTTTTCAAAAATTAATAGAACGTGTACGGAAGAAATTTAATCATTTAAATATTTTCAAGTCACAGAAAACTGCAAAATTTGAAAATCGCAAAGAATTGGACCATTCCTAAGGCATCTTTGTTAAAAATTAATAGTATTAAGTTTAAAATTTTTTTATGAATATAATCTAACCAATTATAATATTCAAGAGTAATTTTGACCTCTATAAATCTCTAGTATTAGAAAATGTATTTAGATACTAAATTGGCAAGACATTTTAGAATTTCTTCTACAGAGCTTGACTCGAGTAATTCGATTTAGAATTTTATAACTCGAATACTTACTCGAGTCAAATGTTAACTATAAGATATTGGTCATGCAATGAAAAAAAATTTCCTGTTATTTTTGTATGACCAATATCGATGTTATCGTTTGTATTATATTAGCATGTGCGACTTTTTGTCGTGATATTTTGCATAAATAATTATTTCATTTTATGACCAAAATATCAAGGCAAAAAAATTCACATGATCATATCACACGAACGATAACTCGAATTAAAGCACTAACTCGCGTTATAATGCTAATTCGAGTTAATATTTTATTCAAATTAACAATTTGATATGGATTTTAATGATTAAAATATAAAACTATATTATACATCACAAATTATCTAGTTATTATATAGCTAATACACCATCTCTTTAAATGCACTCTCAACTTCCGGTCCAAGTATATATTTGATTTCTATAAATGCACATTTTCTTATTGTTCTTTAGACGCATGTTTTTAGAAGTTTGGTCCTTATAGTGTGCATTTAAAGAGGTCTCTCTGTATTTATTTATTTATATGAAAGGGTGTTAATTCAATGAGTAAGAATAAAGATTTAAGCTATTCAATTCGTAATTACCTAATGCTTGATTAATAACGATAATAAAGTTTTTTATATATATCTAAATTTTCAATACCATTAAGAATTAAATAAATCTGATAAATAATACAATATTAAATGAGTTTTTTAGTGTGATAAGTAGCGTAAATCATCACCCATCTTATTTAATCATATAGATGAGTTATTGTCTATTACAGAACTTACCCAATATTGTGGTATTTGCATTAAAATTATCGTGATTTCTATTATGATTTACTGTAAAAAAATTCCGTTACAGAACGTGCTAATACAATACACAGCAGTAAAGGTTGAATTAGTCTGTATTGAAATTTCACGATCTTTATCATGAGTTATTGTAAAAAATTTTACAGAACTTACTATTTGGTGACCATAGCACGTGGTTTAGCTTGCATTGGATTATCAAATGATTGACACGTTAATGTGACATATATAGTTTGTATTGGAATTATTGTGTTTTCTATTATGAGTTACTGTAAAAATTCAGTTACAGAACTTACTTGTATTCCGGAATCATTTTCGAGTAACAATAAAAAACCATTATAAAACTTATTCGATATTCCAGTGATATACATTGTGTAGTTAAGGTGGAATTAGTTTGCATTGAAATTATTTTGATTTCTATCATGAATTTTAGTAAAAAAATTCTGCCACAAAAATTTACTTGCTATTCTAGTAACCACAATATGTAGTTATGGTAGAATATCCGGATTTATGCGGTTTCAATATTATTCGATATTAAATTTTTGAAACCGCATAAATCTGGAACTCTAAGTTGAGTTAGTTTGTATTGGAATTATCATGATTTCTATCGTGAGTTACTGTAAAAAATTCTTTACAAACTAATTCACTTTTATGGCAATTCTATAATAATAACAAATAACAAATTTATAGAATCTATTAAGATTATCATTTCTGCAGACTTTTAATAATGTTTAAATGCTTTTTGTTTATTCATTCCAGCATCAATTTTCAAATAATAACAACATTTAACTTGATGTATTCCGTAAGAATTATCTAGGCTTGCAGACTTTTAATATAAACAAATGTCCTATATTCATCCATCTTCACAGTGATTGCTAAGCACGAATAATTTACTAGCATTCGTTATTTTTACTAATTGGTGATAATAAACAAATACATATTAATATGTTGCATAACTGATAATTTATCCAAATTTAATTTATATATATATGTATGTACTTATGAGTCGCTAAAAGAAAATCCGAAAATTTAAATATGACCTATATTTAAATTTTCAGGTTTTCTTTTAGCAGCACTCATATATATGTAAATTCAAAACAAATTACACAGCAATGCATATATTGAATTATGAAATTAAAAGTCAATTTAACTTATTGAATCTTATATAGTGCCTGACAAAAGTTTTTTTGCACCTATATTTCTTCATAGAGAGGTGCTACAACCTTGAAACTTTCAGCAAAGTTAATATATACATAGATTATTTCATGTATTTTTTTTGAAGATTTTAATTACTAGAAAAAGTTTAGATGAGAGTCAAATTTGAGATATTTTTTTAAAAAAAATAAAAAAAATTAATTGAATTTAAAGAAAAATCAACATATTATTAAAGTTTAAGGTTAAAAATTCTAAAAAATTAGTATATTACAATTTATTAATTTTTATAGTAATGATAAAAAATTTGGTCCAATTTGATAAGATAATTGTTAAAAAATTAATTTTTAAATTTTGAATTTCATTTTTAAAAATTACAAAGTAAAATTTTTTTTAATTAAATTTATCTCAATATTTAGTAATTCAAATTTAATGATTTTGGTATCATTTAAAGTATTTTGACAAGACAATTTGAATGATATCAAAATCATCAAATTTGGACTGTTAGATCACAAGATATTCATGAAAAACATATTGTAATACAAAAAGAACTAGGTATTGACAAATCAATGTGATAAAAATAAAATTCAAAATTTTAAAAATTAATTTTTCAATAACTATCTCATCAAACTAAATCAAAATTTTGATACTATTACAGAAAATATTAAATTTTAATATACAATTTTTTTAAAAAATTTTTAGCTTTAAGCTTGATAATTTATTAAATTTTTTTTATTAAAATGTTATAATTAAAACTTTATTAATAAGTAGAATATTTCTATATTTAAAGATTTTAAACTATATTTGTGCTACTGAAGATAGGCACCCAATGTGACATTATACCTCCTATTTCCTATAATTACTATAACTAAGTATTCTAGATAATTGGCTAGCTAGCCCTATGAAAAAAATATACTGAAATTATCTTGAATTAATACTTAAATTTTTTATTATAAAATTTTTTTTATAAATATATAAAA
>CAJVPZ010000838.1:0-16711 GCA_910592135.1 Racocetra fulgida | reverse complement strand
ACCATTAGAGAATACATGGACTCTAATAAGACAGCAACAAACATTACCATTCTACTACTCATACAATTATCTCAAAAATCATATGATAGTAAAATTAATCTTAGCCCTGGCATTGCCCACCTATAAGCAAATAACTTTTAGAATACATTAGTCTTTAGCTTTACTAGTAGCTGGCAAATTTAATTAAATATAATCAAATTTCTAGATAACTTCTACTAATGCTATATTTTTGCTATTAGCCTAATAGTATATAGTTAAGTAGACTTAAAAAATACTTTTTTTAAAGTTTTTTTCTAAAATGCATTACTTCAACAGCTAATATGTTTTTAAAACTTGTAATTAAGATGCTTTAGATAATTACAAAAGAGATCTGAATGATTTATAAAAGATAGTTTAGTGTAAGGTATAAAACCTATTAAGTAAAAGTGTTTAATAGTATTTAAAGATTTATTTTCTGTAATATAAAAAATTTTTTTAAAGCATTAATAGCTAATATAGGATTGAAATTTTAATTAAAATAATGAAATAGTTATAAAAAAGATCTGAATATAATTTAATTGACAAAAAGTTTTAATTTAATAAAAAGTTAGAAATTCCGATAATTTTTTTTTTGGTTTTAAGGTGACCTCTTTGCTATGCTGCTCTTTATTTGAATATCAGTAGAATTTTTAACTATCAGACATATCCTAATGGCTGTATATATTTGTTGAATACAACTAGCCATATCTGCGCCTTTTGAGTATCTATTTAAGTAGTCTGCTTATCATCAGGTTCTACACTAGATGCCATATCTGCACCCCACTAGAGGAGTTACCCATTTAAACTTTCTGCGTCTATATACCAACCCTTTTATATCCAAGCGATGATACTTAGTACCACCTTATTTTCACATGTTAGCTTAGGGCTTTAAAGCGGACTCTACCATTTAGAGAGTCCTTTGACCTCGAGGTAAACCTGCTAGAGCCTTCCATACCTACATTTAGGCTGACCTAGGCTTTGGTAACTTATGCCTAGTCTGAGAACAAGTATTTGCAAATCGAAGCCACTACTGTTACCTACTTTTGCCCTTATAGAGTTCACTCTACCCCAGCCTCTTACTCGTCCAATCAGAAACTCTTCCACTATTTTACCAAACTTCCAATCCAGATAGCCTGGTTTGGTTCACAAGTTACATTATTCACTTTCCTACTAGCTTAATCCAGATACCAGCCTGTGCCCTTTTCCTCCAGTCGATTCTGGCAGCTTGGTTGGTATAGTACTTGCCAAACACCCAGTTCTCGTCCAGATCCACAGCTTATTAGTTCTCTTCTCAGACTTTTCAAAACTGTCGAAAGTAGTGCTACTTCTCTACTCGAGACTTGCCAAGTGGATTCCTATTCGGGACAAAGTCCAACGGATTTACACAGGTCCCAGGAACTTATTATGGTTTTATATCACCTTTTATCGGTTTGTATCCCTTTGTATAACTCTTCTATTACACGAATATCTCAAGATCTTCCAAGTCTGTACTACTACTCCCAATTAGGGCTTGCGAGATAAGCCGTCTGTTAGGTGATCATTATTCCTTGCATCTATTTAGCTGATCATCGTTACAGGATCTCTGTCCCAACACCCGAAATAGTTATCAATATACAGAAAAATTCGATTTTTCGTCATCAGTGAAAATTGAACTCTAGATGTGCTACTTGGGGGGTGATAACTTGACCACTTTACTAAGTCACCACACCCAGAAATTCTAATAATATTAGTTATACTCTATAAGAATACTTTGTTAATTACTTGAATCCTGAGGATAATAATCTTGAATCAGAGTGAGGAAAAATATTAGTAGTAACTTAGTAAGAGTACTACAATAACTTCTTGAATCCCAATAATAATAATCTTAGTTCAGAATGAAGGATATCTGTATAAAGCATAAATATGAAAAAAAGCATTTTTTTTTTTTATTAATTAGCCTCTTTGGCATAGGGATTTTTATTCAAATATATTAGACAGGAAGCTTATATAAACAGAACTCCAATTACATTAGAGAGTACAACTAGCCACACATGCGTCTTTTGAGTACCTATTTAAGTAGTCTGTATATAGATAACTGAACACTATAGGTTCTACACTAGCTGCTATACCTATAACCCAACTAGAGGATTACCTATTTAAATCCTCTGTAACGTATACTACCCCTTGTATAACTGGAACATCACTGTTACATTTGTCAGTTAAAAGTTTCAGATGCGTACCATAGCCTTAAGACTAATTTATCCTTAAGGCTTCGTTATTAGAGCTTTCCGTACCTACAATTTGACTAACCTAGACTTTCAGTAATTTACGCCAAGTCTGAGAATAAGTATTTATGAGCCGAAGCCGCTACCATTATCTACTCCTGCCCTTATGAAGTTCACCCAAACTCCAGCACCCACTTTACAGACTATCTACTGTTTCACCGGTCCTCAAACTCCCAATTCAGATAGCTCGGAAAGGCAGACTCCTTTCTCCAGTTCTCACTAGCAGCCTGGTTGATATAGTGCCTCGCCGAACACCTCGGTCCTGTCTAGTTTCCAGATTTTTGGTTGATAATCCTTTACATAGCACTGTCAAAGATCTGTGCTACTTCTCTACTTGGGATTTGCTAAGCTGGATTCCATATATCTCAGCCCTTAGATTTATATAAACACTTCATTCAGATTTCATATAACTCTTATGTCACACTATAGTTCTACATTCTTTCAGTCCAAGCTGGTACAACCAAAGCTACAGATTCAATGATCCATCAGATTACACACAGTCTGATATAACACATTATATAAAATTTGAATTTTGTTATCAGTAGAATTCAAACTCCTGTTCTGCCACTTGGGGTGTGACAACTTACCAACTTTACTAAGTCGCCACACCCTCAAAAAGCAATTTTTTATTGATTACTTAAATCTAGATAATAATAATCTTGAATCAGAGTAAGAAAAAGTATTAGCAGTACCTCAAAAGAGTACTGCAATAACTTCTTGAATTCTGGTAATAATGATCTTAGTTCAGAATAAGAGAAATCTATATAAAATATAAGTACAATATACCCTCTCAAAACTGATTCTGTCAAAACTGATAATCTGTTATATCTAATAAAAAATTGATCCACCATGTCTGTTTCATAATTCAAACCTGATAACCTACTTTTCTGATAACCAATACTCAAAAGATCAGATACCTATAAAATATTGGGTTTGTTAGGTATTATAAATCAATTTGATTAGCTCAAATCGAGCTTTGTATAACCAAATAGATATATAATAGCCAATTACAATCATGTGACCAGTGAGCCATTAGTATCTTAAACCAGATAACCTCTCAAAACTGATACAAAAGCTGTCTATCATGTCTATCGGATTTGAGAAGGTGTACTGTATAAAAAAAAAACAATTAATATTAAGATAGCTTTTGTAAAATTTTTTTTAAATATTATGCTTTTTTTTTTTTTTTTTTTTTTTTTTTTTTTTTGAAGGTGAGGTTTTGCCTTTATCTTTATTAATAATTTGTGTTGAGAATCCACTAGGGGTTTCTCTGGTCTATAAGACCAATAATTACAAATTTTTTACAAGAATGAGACTCAGACTATAGATATTTAGCTATCTAATTTATCTGCAACCTAAACCTACTAGAGTAGTTAAAAACTCACCTAGATTCTATAATATATAATATTATTAGTGAATGTACTATATTTTATCCAAGTGTTTATCTATATAAAGGCTTTCTTTATTACTTTTCTGAGTGGTAGACAGTTGTTATCTATATGTTGTTGGTCAAGTAAACCACAGTAGCAGCTGTAGATATATTGCATTCTTGGTTGTGAGTTGTTGGAATTAGGTGTGGTATTTTGTCTTGTTCAGTTTCTATTAATATGTGTAGATATGTTGTGTTGTTGTTTCTAGTTTGATAGCTTTGCACAATATGGTTTTCAGGTTAAATTATATATATTCTGAAATAATTGCAGAAGCAATAAGATAGTTGTATTTGTTGCTGTTTTGTTAGGGAAGTGTCATTTATCACCTGATTTTTTGTAAATAGTAAATATTTCCTCCTCCTTTACATGATAAAATTTATGGGTCCCAATCATTTTCACTACATTCATTTCCAATAATAATAAAACTGATTAATTGTATACCAATATATATGATATTTTGTTAGGGAACCCTATTCTAAAATAATCAGGTAATAAATGATACTTCCCTTAGAGTCTGTGTATTTTCTAATAGTTTGTATAAGTGCAATAGGTATGAATCTTTGTATTGTTATCCAAATATTTGTGTTATTCCTAGTATAATTGTTAAGTGATAGGCTTAAATGAGAAGTAAGTTTATAATATAGCTCTTAACATTACATATTTGTTATATCAAGTTTTGAAGAATGCAGAAATTGTTGTCTTGTATTAGTGATAATTGTATTAAGGTTGGCTGTATTTGGGCATACAAGCCAGTATATTTGACTTTCATAAGCATTGTATGAGATGCAATTGATATCTGGGAAATAATGAAGATATAGTGCGTATAGATTTGATAGTGTAGGTAGTATATTAAACATAAGTTTAATTTTGAAAGTTTTTTCTTGTCAGAGTTTAAAATTAGTATAAAAGGATAATTTTTTGTGGTTGTTGTTTAGATAAAGCCAAGTAGCATTCTAATTGATTTGTGTTCCTAGAGGAATAATATTTTCCATTCAATGTTGAGAAGACTATATTGCTATAATGTGGCTATTACAAATGTTCTTAATAGATTTACGAATTGATTGTTCAAATACATAAGTTGTATATTGTAGATAATATGATGGATTGTAAATGTTATTGTGTAAAAATTCAAGATCAGTTGTATGGTTTCGATTTTTGGCTAAGCTATTAGCTGTGTTGTTGAATGTGTTATTACTATATACAGTGATTTTTTGAAGCTTAATTGTTAGGTTGTAAGATTTAATAAGGTTTAATAATGTATACTAAATTGGCCAGTAATTGTATGAATATTGTTTGTTTGATTCAGGTGGCTGTTGAGTGAGTTTGTTGAACTTGGATATCACAAACTACAAATCAGTATAGATAGTGATACTGCTATTTCTTGGACATGTACAAATTGCTGAAAGAATTGCAAGTAGTTCAGCCTTATAAGAGGAGGGCCAGAGTTGAATTGTGGCAGAGTAGCTGTGTAGTATTATGTTATCAGCTGTTTGAACCCAGCCAATACCTATTGTGCATTGTTCTGTAGTGATATCATTAACTGATCCATCTGTATAAAATGTTAGTTGTATATGTGTTGTGTTGTTTATTGTTATTTGTTATAAGATTTGTGTGGGTTGGTTGTTTTTGAAGATTTCTAGTACTGCATTGTTGTAGATTATAACTGTTGGTAGTCTTGGTATTGTAGTTGGGTGTTGTAGTGCAATTAAGTATATAGAGTCTAGTATATTAATGTGAAGATTAAGTGTGTTGTTATTTGTTTTTCTACATAAAAGTTTATTAGATAGGTTAGCAGAGATGTTGAGAGTGCATATGTTTTGAATTCTGTTAGAATTTAGTGGACATCCTGTACAAAGTTTATAGATGTATATAGGTGATAGGTAGAGGCTAGTATGTGAATAGCCGAATTCAATTTGCCAATATGTAATGGATATTGAGTTGTCATGATGGTTATATCTTCTAGCTTTCTCTAGAATTATGTTGTTATTATTATTGTAAGAAATTAACCAAGGTTTGGATTTAGTTTTGTAGTGTTTTGTATTGAAGGATAGAGTGTTTGTATTTGGTAGTTGAAGTTGAGTATTTATTAATCTAGTTTGTTGATTTGTGATAATGCTATTTTCTAGTACTGTAAACTATAATAGTTTACGACCTTTAGGTATATGTTGTAGCTGAGGTAAGATATGTGACTAGTCAAGTAGAACAGTATTATTATATAATGTGAGTTGTTCAAGATATATGATATTTTTTGTATATAGTTGTTTCTTGAAGGATAGATATAATTTGTGTATGTTCAAAACTTTTTTAATAGGTGTATAGAGATATTGAAGTGTATGGATTTGTGTGAAATTAGAATATGTATTGATGTTAAGTTGAAGTTGGTTTAGTAGTAGTATTCTTATTTGGTCTATCAATAAGAGGTTGTAGATGTTGAAGAATATTGGTAGTTGACCATAGATTGTTTTGTAGTTGTTGTAATCTAATGTGTATACTAATACCTGTAAGGTTTTGGTCATTAATTCTAAGTAAAAGGTTGGAAATGTGATGTTGTAATTGGATGTCCTAAATGTTTTTGATTCCATAAATATTGTAGTTAAGCATAATGCTATTAGGTGTTAATATAGATAATTTAGCTTTGTGTTTGGCTGTAGTGAGATATGAGAATAATATTGAATTGCAAATAGTTCTTGGGATTATTATATTGTAAATATGGTATTCAATAGTTGGGATAATAATATTATTAATAATATAAGTAGTCTGTTTGTCTGTTATGTTTTTGATTTTAAGTATATCATTAAGTTTAGAAGCTTCTTGTTTGATAAGTTTAATTTGTTTATTATATTTTAGGGTAGCTGTAAACCAACAGCCTAAAAATTTGAATAGGGTGTGTAATAGTTGTATAAGAATAGTATAGTTTATAAAGTTAATTTAAAGTGTAAAGTTTGTATTTGAGATTAGGATAGATTTTTGTGGATTTACTTTGATATGAGCCATTGTATAAAAGGATGAAGCTGTTTGAATTATTTGTTGAAGTTGGTTTATAGATAAACTAAGCTATAATATATCATCGATATATACTAATGTAGATGTTGATACAGAATTGGTCTTGTATCTTGTAGGATTAAGTTGTATAAGCCACTGAACTGAAGAAGTATATCCTTTATATTTGTAATGTATATGGTTGATTAATAGATCATAGTAGATACACCAGAGTAAAGGTGTTATAGTTTCTCTTTAATCAATATCATCTTTAACAGTATATAGTAATATAAGTCCAAAGTTAGTGATAACTTAGTTGTGTCGGTTATACAAGAGGTTGTGTATGATGTTTGTTAGTTGTAAGAGCATTTTAAGCCATTGAAGAGCTTTGATAAGGAGGTGTAAATTAACTGAGTCATATGCTTTACTCATATCTTGTGAAAGTATCCATATTTGTTTTTTGTTGCAAGTAGCATCTTCTATAAAGTTGTTAAGTATATGTATTAGGTTTTTTGTTAAGTTACCTGGAAGTGCAACATAGTTATATAGGTTGAGTATAGTATGTATTATAAAAACTTTAGTTAGTTGATTTGTGAAGATTTTTGTATAAAGTTTTTTAATGTGTTTGATTAAGCTAATTGGTTTAGTATTATTGAGGTTGCTATCAAATTGTGGTTTTTTAGAGATAAGATATATTCTGTTATCTTTTTATTGTTTGAGAATGTTTTGTGTATTAATACATCTATTAAGCAGTGTGATGATAGCCTGTAACATATTAGATCCAATATGTTTAAACATTTTATAACTGACTCCTGATGGTCCACATGTTTTGTTATTAGATAACTGTTGAATTGTTTGTATAACTTCTTTTATACTGATTTCTTTGAATATAGAGTTGTACCATTCTGTTCTTATTTCTGGTTTAGGTTGGTATTCATTTTTCCAGTCTTGATCGAAAATTGCATTATTATATAGGTAATGTGATGTTTATTCGTCATAGTTGTTATGTATATGTTGTTTGATTTCATCTGGATTGTTAATAACATCTGTATTAGTTTTAATATTCTTAAAATATACAGTATCTTTATGTCAATTAAGTATACTATTTATCATTTTAGTTGGATTAGTGAGTAATTGATCACATCTGTTATTAGTGACTAGGTTAATGTGTTGTCTTAGATGTTGTACATTTTCAAGGTTTCTTGCATTATATAGAGTTTTTCAGTATTTTTTAGTTTCTCATACCTATGAGGCAAGATCAGATTGGTGGTGTGATGGAGTATTGATTGTGAAGTTATGTTTAGTGTTGAGATTATTAATTAGATCTAATATATTATTAGGCAATGTAATATTATGTGTGAAATATTTTTGAACTCGGTAAATTATATGTCCAATTGTTTTGAGATCTTTGTGAAGTTGTGTTGCTTTAGGAGTGAATGTATGAAAAAAGTTTTTTGTTGTGATTTTCTTGTTTGAAATATGTTGGTATGCAGCATTAATAATACAGGTGTAAATTTTATGCCATATCTTTTCAAAACTTTCTGTTATATCCAGGTTAGTTGGGACTTGATATATGGCCATATTTGTGTTAACTTGGTTAGTGAAAGACTCCCAGTCTTCATTAGACATTGATTTGTAGTTAAATACTCTTCTTTTGCATTTAGATTTTTGGTTGATTTTAGAAAGTGCAAATGGAAATGTCTAGGTTAAGATTAGAATTTGATGATTACTATTTGTAGAGGATAATGAATTGTCTATTTCAAATTGATTAAGGTATAGTATTAATGTATTACTGGCCTATATATAATCAATTCTAGTTTGATATCTGGTACTTTGCCAGATATGTTGTAAGTTGTTTGTATGGTTAGCTAAGTTGTATATGTTTGTACTATGTAAGTAGTTAAGTAGTTGGAACTTAATAGCTAATGATATTGTTAAATCAGTGTTTGCATTGAAGTCTCCAAGGATTATTGGATGTAGATTTAGTAATATAGCTTGTTGTGTCTATGCTATTATCTTGTTTTGTGTTGGTTTGCAGTTTGTAGTATTAGTCAAAAAGAGGTAGACTGAGATGATTCTAAATTAGTAATCATTTTTAAAGAATAAGTCTATTGCTATTGCACCTTCTAGATAGTTAAAGATATTGTGAATGTGTAGTTAAAATTTGTTTTGTATTATGATACATGTATCTTCTTTGGTGTCTGGTAAATTAGATCAGTAATAGGAGTAGTAATTTGTATTAAAGAATTTTGTTTTTATATTACTGGAGATTTTTGTTTCAGTGAGACTGACTATATGTAGGTTATGGTTTATACAGTAGTTTTTTTTATAAAAGTCATTTTTTTGGCATGTTGTATCCTTGTACATTGTGAGTAGTGATGTTTAAATGTAAAGAAGAGTTGGGGTTTTGTAAGTTTTCTATATAGGTAGGTTGATTGCTATTAAGATTAGATGAATGTGTGGATTTTGTTTCATAGTCTAAGAATAAATAGTTTTCAATATTCAGTTCATTAAATTGATGAGTTAGAGAAGCAGAATATGTGGTAGTATATGATTTGAGTGCTTCATGATGTGAGTTATGTATAGAGAATGTTAGGTCAGGTTTAAGATTTTTTGGTATATTTTGTTGTAAGTGCTGAATAAATAATGCAATTGTAGTTTCAGTTGTTATTGTTGGTAGTTTGTAATATTGTAAGAATTTGTTATAATATGTTAACAAGTTGCAGGGTTTTAAAGATGTTGATTGCAGACTTGTCAGATTGGTATCTTTTACATGATCACTCGCTATATACCTGGTTCTCACAGTTTCCAAAGAACTTGTAGCCTGCCCTGTATGTTGGGTCTGACTGTTAGTTTCACAAGCCTTTAGATAAATAGGCTTTACTACCTGTTTATTTACATCATTCTCTTTACTAAATACAATGTGTGTTTCTTTTAGTAAAGTAGTGGCTGCATTTATGTTGATTGTAAAAGATACATTTATTGAAAAGAAGGAGTTGACTCAAGAAAAAGTGAGTCCTCAAGTTCAATCGGTTGAAAATTGATTTTGAATTTATTGGATAGGTATTTTTTAGCTTCAGGTTTGGAGGTTTCTCTAAAGTGTCTGATAATAAGGCTGAGAAGTGTTTTTTGATTTTTAATAAGGTCGTAGTATGTAATGACTCTGGCTAAAAAGTCAATATCAATAGGATTTTTGGTAAGAAATTCAATAGCCTCTTGTTTATTTTTATTAAGTATGTTGTGATTTTGGGCTACAGTTCAGTGATATTCTGATAAATATTGATAGAAAAAGAATCCACGTCGTTTAGAATTAGTTTTAGTATCATTAAGTTTGCAGATTTGTTTTTTGTAATTTGTTGCTAGTTGATTTATTAACTTTGTAGATATTGGTTTAGTGAAGGTAGCCTCAAGTTTGCTTTTAATATGAAAGATTGAGGTATTTAGTGATGAAAGTTTCAAGGATGGTTCATCCTCAGAAGGTTTTTTGGGAAAGGCCTTATATGATTGTTCAAAAACAGTTTTGTAGAGTAGGTTTTTGTCATGAAGAAAAGTTTTTTTCTTGTTTCTAAAGGTACAATTCTTGTCAATACAAGTTAAGAGATAAAAGTTTGTAAGTTTTGATAAGAGAAGTTTTCATTTATAACTAGTTTTGAGTTGATAGAAATTATATTTCTCAGGAAGAAATTTAGACAGATGAAATATAAGTTCTCTGTGGATTTGTGATTTAATATATTTAAGTATTTTATCTTTGTTGGGATTTGTAGAAAATTGTCTATAATAAAGAGAAAAAGCAGATTCAAACCATTTGTCTAAATCAGTATAAGAGTCTTTAAGTAAAATAGTTTAAGAAAAGAGGTTTTGGATAAGTTAAAGAAAATAAAAATATTAAATTTTTGGTCAGTTTTAAAGGAGAAAATAGATTTATTTTCATCAGTAGAGTCAATATATGAAGTAACTTTAAAATGTTTAGATCTGAAGTTAAAATCTTCAGCAAATTTAGTATAGTTAATAGTTTGGTATTTGTTAGATAAATATAGGTGTAGACATGCTAGGTTGAGGCATAGTTGTAATCTGTTTTCTGGTTTATAAGGTGGAATGGATGTAGCAGATGTAAAGATTTCTGCATAGTTGAGTTTTGTGAATAGAATAGTAGTGAATTTGAGTATAAGATTTTTAAGAGATAGTTCGAGAAATGTAAGGGGATAGGAGCCTCCGGTGTTATGATAGGATTTATAAGGTCTGTAAAGAATTTAGGTTTTTCTCCAGTCATTGTTCGAATAAGGTATTGAAAGTTGGTTTTTAGTGCAGGTCTAATTGTTTGTCCTTGTTGGTTTTTTCTAGCAGGTTTCATCAGCAAATTTATAGGTACGAAATATTGCGAAAAAATTTGCATTATGAAAAAATTTTGAAAATATGTGCAAAAAATTTCGAAATATTTCGAAAAATAATATTTTCGAAATTTTCAATAAAAATTTCGAAATATTTCGAAATATTGTTCGCAATATTTCATTCAAAATAATTTCGAAATATTTCAATGCAAAATATTTCGAATAACGATCTACTGCAGTACTGATAATCTAATGCACGTTTATTTTTTCGATCTTATTAAATTTTTTTTTTCAATCGAACTTTTTTTTAAACTTTTTCGAACCTTTTTTTTTTTTTCGATCTTTTTAGATTTTTGTTTTTTTTTTTTATTTATTGCTTTTTATTAACTGGGATTGAGATCTTGAACCTGGAACTAGTTCTAAGATAAGTAGTAGTTTCTTTTTTTTTGGTTTGTCATTTTTTTATCGTTACTAATAGTTTTTTTCTTTTATAGGCTTGTGCTTTACCAGGAAAGGTTAATAAAGACTGGGATTGAGATCTTGAACCTGGAACTGGTACTAAGATAAGTATCAGTTTATTTTTTCTTTGTTTTTTTGTTTTTTTTCATTTTTTAATGCTGTTACTAATGCTTTCTTTTTCTTTTGTGGGTCTTGTGCTTTGCTGGGAAGGGTTAATGGAGACCGAGATTGAGATCTTGACCCTGGAACTGGTATTAAGATAAGTACCAGTTTATTTTTTCTTTGTTTTTTTGTTTTTTTTTTGTTTTTTAATGCTGTTACTAATGCTTTCTTTCTCTTTTGCAGGTCTTGTGCTTCGCCGGGAAGGGTTAATGGGGACCGGAATTGAGATCTTGACCCTGGAACTGGTATTACAATAAGTACCAGTTTATTTTTCTTTGTTTCTTTGTTTTTTTTGTTTTTTAATGCTGTTACTAATGCTTTTTTTCTCTTTTGCAGGTCTTGTGCTTTGCCGAGAAGGGTTAATAGAGACCGGGATTGAGATCTTGACCCTGGAACTGGTACTACGATAAGTACCAGTTTATTTTTTCTTTGTTTCTTTGGTTTTTTCATTTTTTAATGCTGTTACTAATGCTTTCTTTCTTTTTTACAGGTCTTGTGCTTCGCCGGGAAGAGTTAATGGAGACCAGGATTGAGATCTTAACCCTGAAACTGGTACTAAGATAAGTACCAGTTTATTTTTTCTTTGTTTCTTTGTTTTTTTCGGTTTTAATGCTGTTACTAATGCTTTCTTTCTTTTGTAAGTCTTGTGCTTCGCCAGGAAGTGTTAATGGAGACCGGGATTGAGATTTTGACCCCAGAACTGGTACTAAGATAAGTACTAGTTTATTTTTTCTTTGTTTTTTTTTCATTTTTTAATGCTGTTACTAATGCTTTCTTTCTTTTGTAAGTCGTGTGCTTCGTCGAGAAGGGTTAATGGAGACCGGGATTGTGATCTTGATCCTGGAACTGGTACTAAGATAAGTACTAGTCATAATTTTTTTATTTTTTTGTTTTTTAGTACTGTTGCTAATACTTTCTTTCTCTTTTGTATGTCTTGTGCTTCGCCAGGAAGGGTTAATGGAGACCGGAATTGAGATATTGATCCCGGAACTGATACTAAGATAAGTACCGGTCATAAATTTTTTTTTTTTCGTTTTTTAGTGCTGTTATTAATACTTTCTTTCTTTTTTGTAGTCTAATAAAAGGCGACTTGTACTGGAATAGGCGAATATGTCTGGAATTGGAACTATTGTTATTATTTCTGAAGCTCATGTTTTCAAAATATTTCTCTGGCCCTACAATTCCGAAATTTCTTTTTTCTGACATGACCATTTCCGACAGTTTAGTTCACCGGCATTTTAATTCACTGCTAGCAACACTTATTTTACCGAAAAGTAACTTCGATTATAGCCGTTAGAGTTAGTTTAGAATTTAAATTAAGTTTAATGCAATTATAAGCATTAGACAAAATAGGATAGTCATAATTATGTAATTGTTACAGTATTTAATAAAAAAATAAATTCAATTAATTAATAAATAATATTGTATAAATATATAGTCATTATTATGTAATTATTATATAATTATTTTGTATTTTTATTTGCAAATAAATTTCGCAATTTTTCGCAATTTTTCAAAATTTTTTGAAAGTTTTCAAAAAATTTCGAAAATATTTCAAAAAATTTTTTCAAAAATTTGCGAAAATTTTTTCAAAATATTTCAAAAATTTTTTCGAAATTTTTTTCAAAAAATTTTTTCAAAATTTTTCATGTTAAACGAAATTTTTTCAAAAAATTTTGCATTGCAAATTTTTTCGAAAATTTTTGTTTATATTTTTTGCTGATGTTAATCTCTTTTTTGTGAAAGAAATTGTAAAAATATTTTTTAATGAAACTAAAAAGTTGATAAGAAAGTGTAGTTTGGAGTTTAGTATTTTTTTTCCATATTGTTAGTAATTAGAAAATTAGCTAGCCAGTCAAAAGCTGGGTTAGGTTTGAATTTAGGATTAAAGTTTGCTGACTACTAGATTTGGGTTGTTCAGAATCTTGATCGTTGAAAGATTGTTGTATGTTAGATTGGATTGTAAATAAGAAGTTTGTAGAGAAGAAGAAAGGAGAAGTTACAGATTCATTTGTTTCCATTGCAGCTGTTTGTATATTATTAGGTGTTGTTGTAAGAGAGAGTAGTGTATTAAGGGGTTGGTGGTTTGGATAGGTGATTTGTTTTGGTTTGACTCTTTTTGAAGTTGTTAGAGACAGTCAATATGATATGCTTTGTTATTATAAAATAGGGTGTTATTAGTAAGGTAGTAGATGTTATTGATAATTTGGCAATTTATTACTACCTAACATTTGAGACATATATGTTTTTCAAGAGTAGAAGATGAAGAAACTGGAACTGATTGTGTTGATTGTTGTAAGGCTTGATTGAGTTTTTTGGTTTGCGTGTTGGATGTTGTAGGGTTTGATACGAAATTTGTATAAAAGCTATCACATAGGCATGTAATGATTTGAGTAGATGATGGTGCAGGAAAAAAGGATGTAATTGGATGATTCTTTAAATTTCTTGTAAAACAGATAGTTGGGTGAAATTGGGTAGGAATAGTTTTAATTTGATCAGACTTTTCTTTGAAGATTGCTATACTGAAGGCTCTGGCATAATTATCATAAAAAAAGTCAAGATCTAAGATATCTGGAGTTTGAGCTACGAGAGTAGGCATTGTGTAACTTGGTGTATAGAATATCTGTATAGATAATATAAGATAATAGTTTCGTGTTTGCTTAAGAAGACAAGTTCACTTTACTTAGTAAAGTTTTGAGTTATTTAGCTTAGAAGCTAAACTTGTGTTTTAACAAGGGTAATATGTTTTTAGAGGTATTACTGTGGCTGATGTGACTTGTATAACCTTGTATAACCTAGGTATTCTAAGATAACACAGGTGTGGCTAATGTGGCTAGTGTGGCTAGTATAGCTAATATAGTACAAAAATTAGTTACACGCTGTGTAAAGTGTTGTGTAATAATATAACATTTGTGTTAAAAAGAACCAATAGATTTGTAGTAGAAAGATAGTACTATTTAAGAAAATATTAATTTATACAAAGTAAATTTAATTAAACCTATTTTGGAAATGATTTGAGGTTATACAAAAAACGAATTAGAGAAAAAAAGTTGAGATAAAGACAAAAAATTTTTGCAAAAAGTTTAAAAAGAAGCAATAGTTATTTTTTATTATAATTCGGTCAATTTTAGGTCAAAAAACTTCATTTAGAGCTTGTTTTGACTGGAAGAGTAAGCTTTACAACTTTCTTTTAAGGAGCAGAAGTAGTTATAAAGGAATTTATAGTATATATGTATAGTATAAAATAGTAAATAAGTAAAGTATGCTATATTATACTTAATGTATAGCAGTCTATATAGAATGTATAACTAATAAATATATTTTATATGCTTTGTATATTTATTATCGCAATATAATTACTTGATGTATAACTAATATTATGTTTAATATAAAAAAATGATTTAGATATGAGTATCGCCAAGGGGAAATTGTTATTGGGGTTTTAAGTTTATAATTTACCAGATACAATTCCTAACAAATTAGATAGATTGAGTCTGATATGCAATAAACTTAATACTCTGATGACTGGTTTTTTCTTGGCTGCATTCATTTATTTAAAATCGGATGTTTATCAATGCATATTAATAAATTCATACAAAATTATGTAATATATTTAATGTAATCATTATCATCGTTATCAATATAATTGTCAATATAATAATTAATACGTATATAATTACTATGCAAGTGAACATTTTTAGTATTGACAGTTTTCTGTTTTTATCATTATTGTTATACACTAATACCGATATAGCCTCTTTATTTATATTAATTCTGATACTGATGATACTTTCGAGGAAGTTGATTTAGATGAAATAAATGAATAGGTAAAACTTATTAAATATTTTGTATTTAAATATTAAAAAGTAAGGTATCGAATTTTTAAAAAGTAAGGTATTAAATATTTATATATTTATTTAGAATGATAATAGTGATGATAGCAACTGTATTAAAGAAATAGCATACTTTACCAAAAGTTTAACTGTACGACATATTCAATTTTCTGCTATTTTAGTTGAATATCCACCTACTGATCCTGAAGGTTATGCGATTATATATAATTTTATTGAAAATGAAAATTATTCTCAAGTACAAAATAAAGATGATATTCAAATTCAAAAAGCTATGAGATATAAAGCTCAGGTTGTATTTCGCAATGTATATAAATTGTTATTTTTTTACCATAGTATCACAAACACTAGAATCATCACAAGATGCTATATAAATTGTAATATAAATTTAATTATTATATTTATTTTATTTATATTTTATTAGATTCAATATTTGCAAAGTGGTAAAGGTGAAAGTTCAAATGTAAATTGTCCATTCTTTGATAAACCTAATAATAAAAAAATACAGATTATTAAGGATCAAAGAAAATGTGGAGGGATCAAAATTTGTCCTTTGTGCGTGAACATATTATGAATTATAAGTATATAAATGTTGATTTCGATTCAAACATTTTTCAAACTATTAAAAATGCTGAAGAATCACGAAGTATTCAAGCCAACACATTATCGTAATATATATTTAATTATTAATTTAAATTTGTAATTAAATAATTATTTAAATAAAATTGTAAATATATATTTAATAAATATTTATTTTGTTAATTAGATTTTATTTGGCAGCTAAAAAGTATCCTGTCCATATATTCAAACTAATGGAACTTACTGTCATGGTGATTTAATAATCAAAAAATGACGGATGCAAGCACTTTCTTCAAATGAATCTATATCACAATCAAGCATTAATATAAATTATGAATATTTTATTGGCTGTACATCTTGGAAATATGGTATTACTAGACATCATTATATACTACTTACTGAAACTATAGATCATCATTTATTAAAAAATTTAATTAATAGAATGGTATAGATTTTAATATATATTTAAGATTATTAATTTATTTCAAATATTTATTATATAGCTTCTAAATCAACATAAAATAGATAATAATTGTAATACGGTCTTATCAAATAGTTCAAAATGATTAGTATGCTGTAAGTTATAAACTTTATATAAGTTATATAATAAATTAATGATTTTAAAATTAATTTTATATTAT
>CAJVPZ010000837.1:0-16714 GCA_910592135.1 Racocetra fulgida | reverse complement strand
CATGATAAAAATTTTCGATTTTAATTGGCTGAACAAATATGCATGATCGGGATCATCATTTCCTTATTTGGGACGTTCCTACCTGTATATTTTAACTGATTGTTCAAAATTACTGGGGATGAACAATTTTTCGTGAGAACTAGGGTTCAAGGCTCAGATGCCGAAAGGCCCAGGCATACCTAATCATGTGACATAAAGATCCAAAATGATTTGCTAAAGTCATTAATTCTATCGGTATTTTATTATACAGTATATGTGTATATATATATGTCGTAGGTGGGAATAGAATTTAAGTTGATTCGGAATTTTTAAGGTTAGGTGTTGGGATTTTTAGTATAATTATTCCGTTCTAATCTAAGTGGATTCCGAACCCTATTAGGGTTTCATTCCCACTTACAACATATATATCAAATATATGTAATTTTTATTAGAAGTTTTATTAATAATAAATAAGTTAATATTAATTTTACAAACTTTTTTTAAAAAATTAGAATCTAATAGCTCCAGTTCTACGTATAACAAACGCTGTATGCATTTAACAATTTAATAAATTAATTTATAATTTTTGTAATTTACAATATTTTCGAAAAATATACTTATCAAACATAACCCTATTAAAAAATGAATCAGATTTTGTGAGATTAATAAATGAAAAACCTTGTTTTATCTAACTATACTATGTAATTAAGTTGGTGGCTAAAGATATTAATTGCACGATTGGAAAGTGAAATTTTAATCGATGTTCAAACGTGCATATAAAATTGATTTATTATTATCGTTATACGATTACTGCATGATCCAAATAGAGGCATGCCTATGAGCAACTCGCTCACAAAAAATTTTCGGCACGTGAACTTAGCCAATTATGAATTAGATAAAAGGATCAGTTGTAACGTGAAAATCACGTCTTTTTAAAAAATCGCCAATAACTCGAAAGTTTGCCTATGAAACTGCCTTCTGCGTTCTAACAAAAAAAAATTCCTTATGAAATTTTGGTATAAGCTATACCCTCTCTTGGCCTTATTACTAACCCTAAAGGTGAAGCTTATTACTTTAAAATCTTTCGCTTTTGATTTTACGTTACGCCCTGATCCTTCGATCTAATTGGCTAAAAATCACGTTCCGGAAAATTTTTTGTGGGTGAGTTACCAGACTCCCTAAGAGCATACTTGGCCGATTTTTTTACCCGTGCCTCGAACCTAAAATCTTAACTATGATGCGGGACATCTAATCACATCACAAAATAATTTGTTTGTAATAACTTTTTAACCAATAATATTTTTTTCTACAATTATATTCTTTGGAACTTAAAGAATATAAGTATAGAAAGTTTTTTTTAAAAAAACCCGCTTTATTAAAAAGTTATTTTCATTTAAAAAACACTTTAATTTTTTACATAATAAATTTAAAAAAAACTCAGCGCTATGATGTGATTAGATGTCCTGCTCCATACCATGATCGTTCCACATATATAAATATGTAACTTCATAATTTATATTTTAGTAAATTGTACTTACGTTTATATAAGAACTTGATGAATTTTAATAGTGTAAATTCTTGTGAATTTAATTCTTTCACACATTATTTTGAAAATAAAGTTTTTATATAAAAACAAAAGGGGGGAATCTGAAATAATTGAAATGTTAAAACATGTTATATTTTAATCAAATTGATTAATATTAGCAAAAAATAAATTAGCAAGAGCGCATATTTTACTGGGGCAGATGATATAGTGATAATAAAATTTTGGGATAGGTGTATGATTTACCAGATGATATGATATAGTGATGATGATGAAAGGAGTTTCGCAGATCAGTATGGTATGGGTGGTAGATTAGGGAAATACTTATTTGTGCGACAAACCCAAAAAAAGGAAATTCAACGTAAAAACGAACTAAGTTCGTGAAAATAAAAATTTAGGGTTAGAACGCTGAAGTTAGATGCTACAGAAATAAACATTTACTTTCTCTATGTAAAATTTCATTCCGTCACTTTTAATTAGTGACCCAAGACAGGTTTAAACACTCAGTTTCTTGTATTTTCGCTTTTTTCGCTTTTTTTTCGTGTTTTCCTTCGCTTCGCTCACGTATCGGGCTGATCCGGGATAATCACATTATACGTTCTCCAATTGGCTAATTTCCCTTTTTGGATTTGTATCACTCGCACAAATAACGATAAGTGCACGCGGTAGATTAGTATGGTACAGGCCGAAATTAAACCCCACCCCGTACGTACGTACTATATAAAATTTGGCACCATACTGATCTGCGAAACTCCTAAAAAGGCCTACCGTCGCAATTTACTACCTGCTACGTATGAAAAATGACCGATTTTACCAACCCATTTTTCGATTTCCTTTTTTTGGAAAAGTGTCTAAAACACAGCAATTAAAATTAAGGTTAGGGTTAGTTTGAGGTTAAGGATATGTCAAGTATTATAGGTAAAATTACTCCCTCGACATTTTTAATTAGGCACTCGCTTCTTGTGTTTTTTAGTTTTTTTTCTTTTTTTTTGCTTCGTAAAAATTTACAATGTGATTGGCTAATTTATGCAGATCTTCCAAAAAAGGAAATCGAAAATGGGTTGAGCGTGATCTGCGTGACATATCGAGTGACTAATATATACGTACCAATTTTTTCTCACACTCAATATTTTTTTTCTTCTTTTCCGCCCGTTGTTTTTATTCGTCGTACTATTCACTTCTATATAGGTTCGGAGAAGTTAGGTTGTTTCGGTGATTCCGGTCTGACCGGGTGAATTACTGATCAGCCGTCCTATGTAGTCGCACTTTCAACTTCTCACTTCTCGTTCACTCGCGTCGTTGAATCACTGCGGAGATTACTCGCTTGATGTATTTTATCTCGCTATTTCTGTTTATATCTGTATTTTGATTTGTTTCACGTTTAGATATTTACTACTTTATCTTATTCTTTTTGTTACAGTATCGGGTATGAAGACATTCAGAAAAAAGATGGATAGAGAATTGTATCCTTTTAATATAATTATTTTTCTTGTTGGTCTTGATCAAAGACCAACGACCCTCGAAAAACTCGTAGCAGCTGTACACCTATTGCGTGTGGGAGGGAGGGGCAATAGTTTTTATTTAGGTTTTCTTGTATACCCTGAGGGTCATTTACATTAGCGGGATTGACTCGCAACTTTATCGATGACTTGGTACATCATCGATATCGTATTTTATCATTTCGAGATCTTTAAAAAGATCGGGAAAAATGAATTTATAAAAATATTCGAATACACAATTAAAATCGATGTTTCCTAACCCCTTTCTTTAAAGATTTAGTTTTTTTTTTCAAATCCCGATTTTATACTCCTTTGGGTCACATGATGCAAACCTCCTCGTGGTGTGACCTGGACATCAAACGATTTTCGTTTGATGACTGATATGCGTCTACTAACAATATTACTAATTAATACTTGCAATTTAAGTAAATAATAAAAATAAATTTTTTAGCATTTTATTTTACAATAAATAATTAATAAAAATAAATTTATTTAGTATTTTTTTCACAAAAATGTTACAAATGGGGTTGCAAATATTGTTAAGCTTGTATAAAAAAAAAAATTACACTATCGCTATCGATAAGTTTACTAATTTATATCCAAGTGACTTTTATACGGGTACGATCTCGACCCACCCGGGTCTAATAACTAAATTTTAATTAGGAAACCATCTTCCGCGGCCTAATTAAAAATGTTTCTCGTGATGTTTTACTAGTAATAAAATTTGTCACTCGACCCCAGATCAGTAGTCACAATAACAAACACACTATGAAATACACTATCTGGATTTGACGACGCCAGGGCGGCCCCTCCGAAGTTCGGGTTGATGGTTATTGTTATTGCTGCAGCATATCTATATAAGTATAGAAAAAATCCTCTTTATTAAAATGTTATTTTCATTTAAAAAACGCTTTAATTTTATAATAAATTTAAAAAAACACTAATTTTATAATAAATTTAAAAAAACACTTTTAATTTTATAATAAATTTAAAAAATTCAGCGCTTTATTTTATTCATAAAAGTTAAAAATTCAGCACTTATTTTAATTATTAAATTTAATTCAATAAATATAAAATTTTTTCTTTTTTATTCATGTTCTTTTTTTAAATCATGATATAATTTTTTAAAATTCAACACTATTATATAATTTTTAAAATTCGGCGCCATCTATATATATATTTCAAATTTCAGTGATTAGATGTCCTGCACCATACCAGGCTGATATGCATAGTTCTTAAATCTCTTTCAAGTTTTTTCGAAATGCTATATTATAAAGTTGTGCCATCAATGGCTGGTTGCGATACCCAAGAACTAAATTTTATATTAATTAGCTACCAAAAAACTGTCCGATTATCGTTATCGTCACCATTTCAAAATGTAGGGGTAGTTTAGCCATATTCGGGAACGCCATACTCACGTGGTAAAACACTTTTTTTTTCGATTAAACTAATCGTTATCAGCTTTATATCACACATCCATTGATCATGTTTACAAATTTTTCGCTTTTTCTCGATAATGTAATAGCAAAACCAGAAATTTTTCTAAAAAAAAATCATGATACATATGTAGAAGCTTTAAATATTACAAAAGACTTGTATGATTTAGGTATACTATGAGCGATTTCAGAATAAAAAGGTATTATTCGAGTGAATTGATAAAATAATTATATTTCAGGTAAAAAGGAAGAACGAAAGGAGCCAATACAATGGCAGGAAATAATAGACAACGATCCGGTTGAAGAGCTGGTGATTGATAAGCTTAATAATGAGCAAATATGGGACGAAATTGATAGGAAAAACAATCCATTCTTGAAATATGTTAATGATGAATTGGATGCACTTGATGATTTTATTGGAAACCAAGAGAATGTTGAAAATGATGATGACAGCGTATCCAATGACTCTAATCATGATCTACTAGAAAACAAAATAATAGAAGATCGTTCTAGTACACATTCCGAATTGTCGGATAACAACAGCATGGATATCGAAGATGATCTCTTTGAAGAGGATGCGCAAGTATGAAACCAATATCACCGTTATTCGCTAAATTATCGAGTTAATTCACTCATTATACATACATGATTATAGGATAATGATGAGAACAAGAAAGATAGTGACAATGAGATATTGAATAATGGTTTGAACGATGATTTTTTCAATTTGGAGGAATTTAATAAGAGCACAGGAGATGACGTTAACATGCCAGAAGATGATGAAATCGATTACTTTGCGGGTACATGAGTGCATATATAGGTTTTATTATACGTTTACAAAATCTAAAAATATTGAGATTAATTTGCATTTGGTATAAAAAATTTATTATAAATAGATCCTGATGATGAATTGGCTGATGAGTCAAATGCCAATGGTATTATTATAATGTTTTTTTTTTTTTGCGAATCATTGATTATTTTTAACTTTCATTTTATTCATATATTAATGCTTATAGATATTATGTATAAGGACTTTTTTGATCCACCGCCAAAAAAAAATAAAAAGAAACAAAATTTTTCTTCTAATAATTTAATAGACAATTTAGATATTGACAATAGTAAGGATGATTATGGGCATGATAATGAATCCTTGAATAATTTGGTCTACGATCTATTTGCTAAAGATACAAGCGATGACAAAGGTATTCTAAATCTCGCTTGCTAGCTCGTTCAATTATTATTATTATTATTATTATTATTTAATGAAAGAATGTGCGTAATTCTTTACTGTGATAAAATAGGGGATAAAGCTCTAAAATCACCCTTCCATAAAAAACAAGAAAAAGTGCAAAAACGAATAGAACAGCTAGAAATGGAGAATATTGCTGATAAGGATTGGACACTAATGGGAGAGGTAATTTATTTTTGATATGTGTTCTCAGCGACTTTTATTCATGCCGTCTGTACTTCAATATTATTCAGGTATCAAGCAAGCATAGGCCATTAAATAGCTTATTAGAGGAGGATTTAAAATTTGATCATATCGTTAAGGTGAGTTCACACTAAATTATTTTAAAGATTTCTAAAGTTTTTTTTTACATAACTAATTATTTAAAAATTACAACTTTTATAGCCAGTTCCTGTTATTACTGAAGAAGTCACTATTAAGCTTGAAGATATGATAAAACAAAGGATTTCGGACGTAATTATAAATTTTTCATCAATGGCTCATTTATAGATTTATAAATATGTGTAAGCACAACTAACGCTATGGTTTTAATTTCAGGAAACGTTCGACGACGTTGAACGCAAGCAAGATCCAAATTTTAGGCCATTTCTACCTTCAAAATTAGTTGAAGTGTCAGATGAAAAATCGAAAAAGTCCTTAGCAGAGATATATGAGGAAAGTTATATTAAACAAACATCTGATATGCCAGATGAGAAAGATGAAGCGTTAAAAAAAGAACATCAAGAGATTGAGAATATGTTTAAAGAATTGTGCCATAAATTAGATGCTTTGAGCAATTTCCATTATACACCAAAACCGGTAAGTCATGCGATTACATAACTAATCAGTATAGAGAGGATCTAAAATATTTATATTTGATCTGCACTTGTTTCTAAAAATTATAGCCTAGACCTGAAATTTCTGTCGTTGCTGATGTACCAGCCATAGCAATGGAGGAAGTTATACCGGTTCATGTTAGCGATGGTACATTACTTGCTCCTGAAGAAGTATATGATAAGAAGAAGCAAGAAGTAAAGGTAAATTATTATAACTACTTTTCAAATCTATGTTAATTGTTGAACTTGTTAAAAATATATAATTTATTAGGGTGATACTGAAATGGATTCAAATGAGAAAAAACGAGCACGAGCTGCCAAAAAACGTTTAAAGAAGAAGGAAAAGAAATTGAAAGAACGCGAGAAAAAAGTTGTCGAAAAGTATGTGCTTCTTTTTTTTCTTATCATTATTCTAATACAGTGGCGATCAAAATTATTGCATAATTGTTGTGGAAGCTGAAATTGGCCGGAGCTGAAATTTCACGTAGAACAAATAACAATCGAAAGACCCGGAGTGCGGCCGATCATTTGACTTCGGTACCATTCCAACTAGAGACCGGATTTGAACCGCTAGTTGGTTTCAGGGCGGCTCCGGATTAGGACTGGAACCGTTTAACCGTTTAAAAATTGTTCCATAATTCCAGGCCGAATTATGTTGATCATGGGTCAATTTTTTAATGCTGGTTGAACTAATGGAGAACACGGTTAAACGGTTAAACGATTAGAAAAGTCTTAGACGGTTCTAATCCCTACTCCAAATCTTCGGATTGGTTCTACAGAACCACTTATTATTTGCATGGTGCTCGAAGTCTATACACAGGCACGTGACGGAGATAACCACCTTCGAAGTGTAAAAGTGATATTACAGACAACTGACCGGTAACTTGTTAGAGCATATAATACAGGAACAAAGCTAGTGGTCAGATTTTTGAAACATCGCTTCTGCAAAAAGTTAATGCGTTTTAAAATTGGTTTAACAAATTACGTAATATTGGGCTAGTGTAGATTAATGTTTGATAACTTTATTAGTCAGAAAAAAAAATTGAAACTTGTTGGAACTCTCACGTAATTGTCTTGTATAAACATATTTAATTAATTTTCTAAAAATTATCAGAAAAAGTTTCTGGGATGAATTGTTAAATAAGGAATATAATCAATACTTTCTTGATCACCACTGTAATTTTATTGGCTGATATGAAACTATATACTAACCTTTTCTATTCAGAATGAATCTTGGACTAGGGAACAAGCATGCAAAACAGAAAATGTTGGATTCACTAATAGGCCAAAAAGTAAGTCTTACAGTTATTAATTACATATGTTGCATATGGGTAAAAAAAATTTCACTTTTTTTTTTAGAATGTGACTATTATCGGGAAGGATGGGACGAAGGCTTCTGTTTCAAAACAAAAGAAACAAGAAATCAATATCAAGTCTACAAATCTGAAGTTATAAATAAAATTTTTTTATGCGTAATTTATTTGTTGATATTAATTATAAATTGATAGTAATTTATCGTTAGACAGTTGGCTATAATGATATAAGCTTTCTCAAGCGCGTGAAATATCTATTAATTGTGCTAATCATATGTCAAGCCGAATTCTCCATGTAAAGCAAATAATAATCCTTAAAATAGTTCTATTATATTTGTTGGTGAGAAGCCGTGAAACTCTTAAGTTCTTTTGATGTGAATTTGTTATATTATACAAAATTGAAAGCCAAAAAAAATTGTAATATTTAAGTTCTTTTGATGTGAATTTATTATATTATACAAATTGAAGCCGAAAAATTGTAATATAAGATTTTGTGATAAAACTTTTTAATACTCTAAAGATGAAATAAAATAATTGGATATTTGAGATAAGTTGTAACATCAAGCCAATGATTAAGACTTAAATGCGAACGTAAAATATGATATGTAATTAAATAGTTGTGTATTGAATTTAAAATAAAATAAAATAAAAAATAAAAGCGTGCATCCAAAATTACGTCTATAAAAGTTCAATATCTAACTAGAAAAAAAAAAACCGAGAAAAACTATATAATCTAATTTCGACGATAAATGAATTTAAAATTTACGGTCGAGCCCATAACTTTATATGTCCCTTTCTGCATGAAGTTATTATGCAATCTTCGCGAAATGTTATTGAACAAAGTGGATCGTCATCAATGGATTTATCCTAAAATATAATCCATGACTATTAATGATTGAGAACCAAAAATTAAACGACAACTAAGATATCTATATCTCACCATGACTGGCTGAAGAATCGCAACTTCAGACCTAGGTAGACATGGATGAACCGTATTTTTTAGAATTTCACGTTCAGCCAAATTACGTCGTAAAACAATACTTGTCGCATGTGACTGTGAAGCAAGACTAGCTCTTCGATGACTACCCGCCTGGATAGTGACATAATTAAAGATAATAAGTTAAATTATTTGTGGGTATAAGGGCCCACAAATAAAATAAAAGGTAATGATATGGAAAAAAAACCAGAAATTAAATAAAAAAAATGTTTGGAAACAATAATCAACATACGTGCTTTGGCTTGTGCAATGCATTTACGCTAAAATCCCATAGTAATAATTTCGTGTCCTCACCAACCGAGCCGAAGCGATAATTACGTTCATCGCATCGCCAAGGATCGAAAGACACGCCGGTAACCCAAGATTGATGGCCTTGACATCGAGCTACGATACGTTGTTCTCGAAAAGCCCAAATAGTGACCAGATCATCTTGACCACCTGTCAATATATATTTACCATCAGGACTCCAACACACACACGAAAAGCCACCAAAATAACTACTGTATGTGTCAAATAACCTATAACCGAACAAGAAAGTCCATAAATATAAATGGAAAAGAAATGAAGTTATGGTGAATAATATAAAATAAAAGCCGAGGCCACAAAACAGACAAATTACATTAAATCGTGATATCTGTCACTTTTTTGGCTTACGTTTCTTGTTTGAAATCTATTATCCGTAAGAAACCATCTATAGATACAGTTGCTACATGTTGACAATCCGGCGAAAATGCAAATGCTATAAAATAAAATAAGCAATTCATCATAGAATGATCTATTTGGAATATATATATATATATATGCATATATTTCTTTTTTTACCTGTTACCGCTTTTTTTGAAACTTGCCAGTGTGATACTGGGTTATGTTTTCCGTTTTTTAATGGCCGCGACACTCGAAATCTTGATATTTCGAATTAGAAAAGATCAGTTATAAAAAAAAAATAAATTAAAATAAATAAATAAATAAATAATAGTAATAATTATAGTAATAATAATAATAACCATAATAATAGTAATAATTATAGTAATAATAATAATAGCAATATTATTAATAATATTATTATTATCATTATTATCATTATTATATTATTAATAGTATTATTTTATTAAATTCTAAATTATTATAAATTATATAATCACCCTTCTTCTTCATTTGTTGCTGTCGGGGTGAAATTTTGATCATCTTTTTCTTTATCATATATGATAACAGAACCATCCTGATAGGATACCATAAATAAATTCTCCGAGCCAGGAACCCATCTCACCATAGTTACTGATGAATTGTTTATTATTCCCTGTAAAATATATATTATAGCACATTATTAATGACACAATATGTCTCTAATCAAATCCAATGTACAAAATCAAGTACCTGTTTGTTTAATCTATAGTACTTATTACATAAAGGGTCGAACCAAATAATATCTCCAGATGAAAAACCGATAACAACATCCAAATGTTCACAAGAACGAGTCAGCTGGTTAACATCATGGCATATAGGATGAGCTTTTGTAAAATTAATCTTGCTCAACGGGTCCTAAGTTAAAATATATATCGCACACAATTCCAAATATAAAAATTATAGAAAGGATTATAATTGGAACACCAACCTTTGGTTTGTTTGTCAGATCAATCCAACAGAATGTTCGCCCAGAATTAAAAAATAAATAAGTGTCTTCATTCTGCCGGTTCGCCAAAATTTTTGTCAGATTATCGTTCTGAATGATTTTTGCCACAAAAGATGAAGTAGTTTTGGTAAGATTGTTCTTTGTTTTTTTTCGTTTTACTACATGTAAAAACGAAAACACGTCATCACTTTTTCCTTCTATTGAAGTTGGAATCGATCCATTACTCGTTAAAGATTTAGGTAAGGAAGGTGTTGGTGGTGGTTGTGTTGGTGATGTAAGATTAGAATTAGAAAGGTCAACATTTTGAGCTACTGCCTCAGCATGTAGCTGTTGTTGGTTAGGCTGCATTTTCTCTATTTCTGTTGGCTCGTCCAAATCAACCTCTAAAGTATTTTCGGTCGAGGACGTTGCTTGGTTATTTGGTACATTTTCGCCCACACGATCGATCGTTGACACATCTTCCACAGCATTTATGTTTGGATGTGCTGTGTATTCCTTATACTTTACAGAAACTACAGAAACCAATGTTCCACTGACCAGATTTTGAGCATTTATTTCTAAGAAAATGTTTTCTTTAAGTGTATATAATCCTTCTGCAAGCAAAAAAAACTCTTTGCATTCAATCGTCGGGGCTGCCATTTAATTCAAGCAAATAAATAAAATGAAATCGTAAATATATAATATAGATGATTATCGATGAGTTATCGGCCGAATTCCAACGTTATAAAGGTGCCTTTCAAGCTATTGAGATACTGCGAGCATTCAAACATAGAGAAAGCAGACTAAGGTGATGAAATTTCTAATTTTTTAAATTCAATTCAATTCAACCGATTTTTTTTATAATAACGTATATAAAAAAAAAAGTATTTGTACACACTATAAAATTTACCATATGTTGATCTAATATTGTGTAATACATATCGAAAATGTCATTAAAGTTTATTGCCGAAGCAGCGAATCTACTGTTACAAACTACCTTGAATGCAAATGTTGGTTTCACAGAAATTTCTATAAATAAGGAAAAGTTTATATTTACTTATAAAGAAGAGGAATTATTAAGGTTGGTCGAACATATAGAGTTGGTAAAAAAACAACAACGCGAGCAAGAGTACGCGTTACAAAAACAGCGTAAGTATTGATCATAGTTATAATATTTAATAAACTTGTTTTAAATTTACTGAGGATTATTTGAGACAATGATGAATATTATTTTCAGAACAGATATCATCGTTAATATTTGCTGAACCAACTGATGAAGTTGAATTAAAGAAACGAATCGATGAAAAAAAACAAATTCTTTTAGATTTAAGAGCAAAAAATTTAGTCAAGGATAAAGCAATTGAATGGTGCATAAAAGATAATTAAGTAAAGAATCAAATAGATCTACGTAAATGGTGATATTAATTTAATTCTTTTAAATAGTATCGAAACAGGACGCGTTATATATGCATCTATTTTTCCTGAAGAATCTCAATTGTCGCCTCAAGCATCGTATCCTTTAGAAGTTTTTGTAGCAATATGTTTTCTAATTATTTACGTGTATTTTCGCGTTACAGTAATAATTAAACAATCTCTAGGTGTCTTAAAGATATGATAAGTGAACGTGATCATCTTGTATCAGAAATTTTGAAATCTCATCAAGAACTGTTAAAGATGCAAACTGAATTAATAGAGCTTCAACAAACTGTCATAAGTTTGTTTCTTTTTTCATTTAATTATAAATCTTTTATAGAAACATTTTTATTTTTAACTAGCTTATAAATTTAGAGCGCCACAGAGATAATAGGCAACTAATGAAACAAATACATGACAAACGCACATCATTCTCTGATAACTCTGATAGCCAAGACACGAAAATGATTCAAAGGTGAGTAGGAATATATGTTGTTTAAGATTTAACATTTAACCGACTTTTCAATTCACGACAAATGAAAGGACAAAAAAAGACCTGGTCGATGCTAGAGCAAAACGTGAAGTTGTTCGGAACGTATTACAGGTAATGTGTTCGTGAATTGGCTAAATTGGAAGTTTATTAACAAGCTTATACCATTGTGTTAGGGTTTAATACTTGAAAGCGGAGTAGATTGGGCAGAAGATGAACATTTATTAAATTTATTGCTAATGGCCGGTGAGGAATTATAGTTATTAACGTGAGAACACATTCATAACTTTTGTATCGAATGTATACACACGATTAATTATATACAATAGTAAATAACAAAAATATAAAATTGCTACAGTGTGAAACACCTTAAACTAACAATTGCTCAATGATAGTAGCCAAATTTTAATAACCTTACATTAAAATAAATTTATTTAAAAAAAAATTTTTTTTTAAAAAAAAATAAGTTAGCTACAGTATGTATATTAAGTTAATTTATTTGTTTATATACAATCGTTTTTTTTTTTTTTTTACTAAAATAACCCTATTAAATAAGTTTATTTATGGTCCGATGCAGAAAGATTTGTATTTCAAAAAATTATTAATTTTAATACTAAGTAAAAGTTTTTAAATTTTTAATTAATTATTTAAGGTTTTTTAAAATACCGTATTTTCCCAACATGTATACCCCCGTGGGCTATACCCTGCAGCAATTTAGAGTGCCAAATTTTGATTTATACCCGGGTATAAAAGTATGAAAGTATTATACTTATGTATAATAGTAAAACATATCAAAAACATAGAAGTGCTCGTACAGTATACTCCCTTCACGCTACTAAAATGTGCTAGGGAAATACTCCGGGTACGATGTTGGGAAAACATAGTAGGTTTTAATCAACTTTTTATATGATTTTTATAATTTATTTCAATAATCAATATGTAATTTTTTGAATTTTTTAAAAAAATTATATGTACTAAGTATTTTTGAAGCCAATATACAATTTTATAAGCTTGTATTATGCAAGTGCATTAATACATAATTAATAAATATATGATTAGAATTGAACAAAATTAAATTACTAGTTATTAAAAAATTAAACTTCAAATTTAAATAATTTAATTTTTTTTTGTAGTAAGGTTAAGTTTTTTTAGTTTATTAATTTTATTAATTTATATTACTGGTATATACAGTCAGACCTCTCTATATAAATATAATACCTTCCTAAATGCACATTTTTGTCTTGATTGTATAAAATCATTAGTGCTAAATGCATATTTTATATTTTGCAAATGCATATTTACTCAAAAAAATTTTTAACCTTCCTAAATGCATATAGCCAATCAGAAGTTAGTATTAAGTTTGTTATACAAGCTTGTAAATCCAATATTAAAAGATATAATTTAATTAGTTCGTTTTAAATGCAAATCTCTTTAAATATACATTTTAGACTAGTCTATACACATTGCATTTATATAGTCATATAACAACTTTAATTATTATTTAAAAATTTTTGTTATATTATTATAGTATTTATATACTATATAGCAGTAATGTTACAGGACAGCCTTTGGACAAAGTTTAGACATCTTGAACATTTTTAAATATTAAAATTGCTCAAAATTTTATTAAGATAATCTATTTCAACTTTCTAAGTAAAAATGTTTAAAATTAAATAAAATATATAATCATAATTTTTAAAATAAATGTTTTAATTATTAAAGCTTAAATAAGTTTTGGACACTTGGATATTTGAATATTAAATATGCCAAAAAAGGTTTTGGACATCAAAACATATATCTTTGCTATACAGTATATTATATATATATATATATATTTTTTTTTTTTAAACTTGGCTAGGAAAGCTAGTGATACTTTATTAGATCCAATCATAACTATATATATAATTGTTGAAATATATTACAATCTAAAACTAGACTATGTTAATCCAACTCAGTGATCTGACATTTATCCAGCTGCCCTAATAAGTGCTTAAATATATTCTAGTTGCACTACTAGCATGCTATAGTCAAAACTAACACTAGCAGTTAGAGTATTTACCATTTAGATCATTAAATCACCTACTAGTAGAGAGGATCAGACCCATATTTGATGCTACTTCTGCATCCTGAAACAACTATATCTAGCTAGACTATATTCTCTACATCACCCACCTTTTCGCTCTTATCTAACTTCTAAATTAGTAACATTCAGGTTATAGATTTTAATGATTTTCCAGTTTGGTGTATCATGTTATTTGTTCTTCTAAGAAAATTTTGACAAAGGTTCAGGATTTGCAGAAACTTGTATCTCAAGCCAGAAACTGCTGTCTAGTTAGGTTCACTATATAACAGAGTTGATATTTTATTGATAGATATTCTCTTCCATATTTCTGCTTAGATACTACTAACCTATATCTTAAGCTAATTTCTGTTGTTGCAGCTCAACTACAGATGTTTTAGGTCTTAATATTATATAGTTCCTTAGTGCATTCCTCTATTCTTTTAAGTACTACCTGTTATAGTAGGGTTTAGAACTTATTTTACAAGTATATAAGACAATTTTGATTGTATCTAGGAAGTTATATCAACCTCAGTAATACCATATTATCATATTATACTTACTTCTAGCATGTTGTTATACAAAATTAAAACAATTCTAATTATATCTAAGGAGTTATACTGACCTCAATAATGTCATATTACCATTTGAATTGCAAACCCCAGAGGTTGGTAGATTCTAAACTTGTCCGTTATAAACTTCTATATAGATGTAACTAGAGCCTGATTTAGTACTTTTATATATACTCAGAATATTAAACAACCTCCATTTTCTTGTCTTCTATAGTATTTTTATTTAGCACTATTAGAAATGCTTCTGCTTCTGGTAAGGCCAATTTTTTATCACAGTCTATCCATGTATTCACCACTTTTCTTACTACTTTAACTTTGATAATGATGATCATCCTCCCAATCAAGTACCTGTATCTTTAATCCAAATAAAGACTAATTTGTGCAGTTCATTAACCACTCTTCCAAACAAGTATCCACAAGTTGAATATAAGGATGTTAATATTATCTAAATTGAAAATATAAGGATATTGGTGCTGACTTATCTTGAAGGATTTACTTGTACAATCTTTATAGCTGCAGTCTCCTGTAATACTGCAATTATACATAATGCCTACCCATTATATTTGGGTCTCCTTTTAGAAATTTTTAGTTCAAAATCATACTTGTACTTGGATTTAACCACAGGACTTTGCAATTATATCCACTTAAAATTATAGAGACAAATTAAATAATTTGCCTCCAGCAAAACTTAAATCATCAATCTTGTCTATAAGGGTTTGAGAGTTTAACCACTAAGCTACAGAACCTAAACTTCTATAATATATTATATCTAAAATATATTTATAAATTTTTTATTTAAACTTTTTGATTTAAATTTTGTTATATTAATTTATTTAATTTTATCTAAAATATAAAGCTTATTAATTATTTTATTTCTAAAGATTTATTTTTCTTGATTAAAAGAGCTGCTGATCTTATTAGTACCTCTTTTTTCTTTTTAATATTGATTCAAAAGAACTAGTTTGGCTTAATACAATACTAAAAAAGATTTTGATTATTTTTTTATATCTGTTTAAAGATCTATCTTTCTTTTTCTTTTTTAGCTAGCATTTTTTTTTTCTTCTATTCTGTTCTTTTTGTTTTCTGACTTCTATATAAATTTTTTTTTCTTGCATTGTTTTTTCTTTTTAGCTTCTCATGTTTTTTTTTTTAATTATTGACCAGTTTGTATTTAAAGTTCTAAATATATTTTTAAAACCTTTTATCAAACTTTATTTTAATCATATCAAGCACCTTTTGCAGTATATTATTATCTTCTATTTTTCTTCTGACTTCTTTTTTTCTTTTGGATATGAAATCTTTAATCAGATATCTTCTTGTTTTTATTCTTTTATTTTGAGTTTCTTCGAAATAAGTTCCTTAATATCTTCTTTGTTTAGGAGTCTTCCTTCTCATTCTTCTTTCTATAAAACTTTAAGACCTTTTTTGCTTGCTTCATCTTCAATAATGCTTTATATATTTTGATATTTTTTATACTCAGCAAGGTAATCCAAATCTTCTATTTGTTTTTGCATACTATATACATATTTGTTATATATATATTTAGTCTTCTTTTATTTAACTCTATTAAGGTTGACAATAGATCATCTAGGTATTTGACTTAAAATATTTAATTTTTATTCTTTTTTCCACTTATACAATTTTTACCTTTATCTCTGTCTATTGTTATTGCTCTATTTTTGTATAACTAGGCTCAAGTTGGAGACCAGCAGAAGGGAGCAATAACTAGCAGTTTGATTT